>BOPN01002201.1:192379-194879 GCA_017312705.2 Penaeus japonicus
TCTCGACCACTGAAGGTTTGTTCCATTCACGGGTGTCTGGCCAATGAAGTGATCATAACTTGCAGCCCTACTGTGAGATTTCTGATCACGTCCTGGTATGGTTCGAAGTGTTGCACTCTCACAAAATGCCAACAGCTTTCCGAGAGAACCAGTTGTCGATCCTCCTTGAGAGTAATCAAACCAGGGCTGATAAGCGGTCTTGGACCAGGATCCAGCGTTTCCATCTCCTCCGACTTCAACACCGTAAGTATCAATCTGTTGGATGGTCGGGTATTAATATTCATATAATAGAAAACATCAGAGATAAGAACGAAAGGAAAGAAAATACATGTGTCTTGTTTTGTTGATTAGTCAAGGTTAAGCTAAGTTACTGTGAACAACACGATATTTCTTGCATATTAGATGGGGATAGTTTTATGATTTCCTTATCTTCCCTTCATGCAATTTTTTGCAATATCCTACTGGATATATATTCCCCCTGGTCACACAACGGATTATATTCAATTATTGTAATAGTTATTAATATGCTGATCACCAGACTCTGTCATCTCTGGAGCTTCTATGTTAGACTGTACAACCTCATCATTACTATAAGAAGATAGCTCCACATCATTCTTCATTCATACTTGTGTTAGTGTCAAGCTGCACAGACAAAGGGTTAGGGATATTATTAGTTACATCAAGCTGATTTGTTTGCGTAGTGTTTCCATTTCCAGAGAATCGTAGCAAAATGATGTGTCTTGCTCATTTCCTTCACTTGGACCGCTGGATTCGTCATCAGATGCTTCTGCCATATGGCTGCTCGTATTCTTATTACCATGAATGTCTGTTAGATTGTCAAGGCCATTGTCATCATCGTCGCTGTCACATGTCTGAGCCAGTGTACTGTCATTTTTGTTTCTCTTGAAATAGCTCATAGTAGGGACGTCTGGCTGTCGGAGCCAACTGTCTTGAGATTGAAGTGCTTTGTCGTCAGTCCATACAAAGATACGAATATTGTAAATGAGAGAATGGTACTTTTTTCAGGGACTCAACAATAGCTAGAGCCTCTTTTTCCACTGTGGAGTAATGAGCCTTACTACCCTGGAGAGATCTGCTATAGTAACAGATTGGGAGATGTCTGTCTTTCCCTTTTATCTCCATGCACTGGGTCATTACACTGCCTATATAGTTTTGGGAGGCATCGGTGTATATGTGCCAGTCCTTCAAGAAGTCTGGTGCTTGCGGGATTGATTCTTCTGTTAACTTCTTGAAGGTGTTGAAGGCCTCCTTTTGTGGTTCTGCCCACTGGAATATGGCATCCTTGGTGAGAAGTTCATGAAGGGGTCTGGCAATGTGGGCTCTTCAGCTTTGCTTTGCAGGGAAGCAATGTGGTTTGGTTTCCTCCTCGAAACAGAATTGCAATTGCTTTGCACGGAAGTAATGAGGTTTGCTCCTCCTCGAAACAGAATTTGATTGCTTTGCAGGGAAGCAATGTGATTGTCATGAGTGGATGAGTGATTATGCTATTTCATTACTGTGGCCACTGTTTCCATAGCTGGGCAGGTAATTCCTTTGAGGTAAGGTTCCCTCTGGCCAAAATCGACGATTATGCCATTTTGCTCCAAACAGTACTTGTAGTCCACCAGGAAATCCCATAGAGGGAACAATGCAATATATTCGGGACTGCCCCACAGTCCATTAGTGCTTCTGTCTGGAAAGGGTCAACTTTGAAGCTGACAATCAAACTCAGAACGAATGGCGAGAATGATATTTCCCTCGGGCCCTTCCTGACAGTCCTTCTGAACTAATTCGCTGGTGTTGGCGTAGTCTGGTCTCCGTTCTCTGACGATCTCGTTTGTGGAGCATGCAAGTCAGCTCGTTGAGGGCAGTTTCTTACATAATGGCCTGCCTTACCACACGCATAACAGATGACCTGCATGTTGCCAACTTGTTGCTGTGGCATCCTTACGGCACATGCTCTAAATCGTCTCCCTCTGCCAAAACCTAGTCCTTGCCTAGTGCCACATTCCTTCTCATACCCTCGTCCTCGTTGTGCTCCAGCAGGATACCGAGACGCGGGAAATGGGCTTGTCTGACCACGTCCTCGTGGTCGTCCGCGACTTACTGCACTCCAGCCTCTTGACGGCCCTGAACCATTTAATACCTGGCAATCGGCACTGTCATGTCGGCCAGTGCCGTGGTATTCGCAGTGCTTCGTATGAGATAACAACAAGCTAATGTTTGTACCCTCACTCCCGTCGGACGTGAAATGAAGGGTCTGCCGGAAACGGTCGTCCTCGGCTGGGTGCCTTATTACCCAGTTTGACACACTGACAAGCAGTTCAATTAGTCCCGGAATCCTATCAACTACTTGCTCATCCCAAGCCGAGTCATCGTCATGCCGACGCCACTTTTTAAAGGCGTCTGCTGGAGCCACACGCTCCAGGGCTTGCAACACAATGATCTTGTGCCAGAAAGTTATCTGTCCTTCGGCAATGACATTGCTTAATTCATTCCA
>BOPN01002201.1:212379-219879 GCA_017312705.2 Penaeus japonicus
TTATTAGTATTGCTATTTTACTGTCACTATCATTAGTGTTGGTATATTCATTATCATTGAAATTCTGTCATTGGTGTTGGTATATTCATTATCATTGATATCCTTATCATTGGTGATATCCTTAATATGATATCACTATCATCATTATCACCGTGATATCACTGAACTGCTTTTGCTCTTATTGATAGTGTCTAGAACCTTTAGGGCTTGAGCATACGAAACATTTGAAAATTATGTAAATACAAACCTTGACAAACTTGTAATTTGCAAGAGTGTGCAACCAAACAGTCTGCTATTAAGTATGAAAAAAAGGTAAATCGCATATAAACACTTATAAATCGCTTATAAACACAGGCGGAAACATCCATAAAGGAACAAACATATGAAAGCACACATGCCTACACTCATAATCAAACATGCTGACACATGTTACCTTGAAGCTTCAGACACAAAGGACGTTGAATTTTGCAGCGAATTAACTCAAAATAGATACAAAACAGTCTAACATATTTTCCCACTTTCGCTTGTCTTTCCCAAAAAGGAAGTAATTAGATTAATACCGTTTCATGCTGAAACGTTTAATCAGCAGAGCAAAGCAAACACGGCCTTTGTATACCCTTTACTTCTCTCCTTTCAAACCTCATTCATTCATTCATCGAAACAGCAGCTTTGTACTCACTGGGTGAATCACAAAGACATTGTTGAATGTACTTATATACGATATCCCTCAGTGTATTCTTTTCAAATTCTAAAGCAGATTAATTTTCATACATGTACATATAAGCATATATACATAAAAGCAAAAATATAGTAAATATACATCCATCCATGCGAAGATATTTATACGTCCATACACACACACATATATACTCTCTCTCTCTCTCTCTCTCTCTCTCACACACACACACACACACACATATATATATATATATATACATATATATACACACATATATATATATATATATATATATATATATATATATATATATATATATATATATATATATATATACATATATATACACACATATTTGTCCTGGGTATTGACAATAAACTGCACCCTGGGGTTCCCTTGGCCAGGATAGCACCCTTCTAGCTCCCCGTGCCAGGGTTATGGTGACACTGTCGGCAGCAGGGCAGTGGATATCAGGTGAAACACTTTTGGTCCTACTGATTACTGGTTTCATCAAACAAACCTCTACGCCAGTGAAATGAATGAAGACAGAAATGATTCACACCACATCGCCCGTCGCGTGGGTTACCAAGGGGCGCGTTGTCCAGCGGGCGACCAGGCAGGCAATGTTAAGCACGCAACTGCAAGACAAAGAAGTCAAAGAAAACATTTCCAATGAAGAAACACATTAAAAATCGGAACGTGGAATGTAAGGAAAATGAAGGAAATGGGTAAATTGCATACTGTCTGTAACGAAATGGATAGATACGGCATTCAAGTTCTAGGAATCAGTGAGACGAATTGGAATGGTAATGGGAGTTTCAAAATTGAAGAAAACAAGACAGTTCTGTTCTCTGGAAAAGAGGAAGGGAATTACAGTCATGGAGTTGCTATGATTCTCACGAAAGAAACTGCAAATGCCTTAATTGGTTACAGCCCAATAAATGATCGAGTCTTAAAAGCCAGAATACAAGCGAAACCTCATATCATTAGTATCATACAATGCTATGCACCAACAAGCCTTGCAAGCGATGAAGAAATGGAATTTTTTTAAAGCACTCTCCAAGAAACATTAGACTCAATCCCAAATAGAGATGCTAAAGTAATTATGGGAGATCTCAACGCAAAAGTGGGCAAAAACGATCTTAAGAATGATACCTGCGGAAAATTCGGCCTTGGAGAAATAAATGAAAGAGGTGAAGATTTTATTGAATTCTATAGTACAAATAACCTAGTTATAGCCAACACATTGTTCCAACACCACCCAAGACACTTGTACACGTGGACCTCACCAGACCAAAGAACACGTAACCAAATAGACTATATTGTATTGAACCAGAAATGGAAAAGTTGTATAAAAAATGCCAGGACAAAACCCGGTGCTGACTGCAACAGCGACCACCAACTACTGACGATCGACTTTCAAATAAGACTCAAAAAGATGGAGCGTCCAACACCACCTCTAAAGCTTGATTACAAAACCCTTGACAACAATTACAGAATCGCAGTGGCAAACAAATTCGAATTACTCAATCAGTGTGACGGCAGTAAAACTCCAAATGAGTTGTGGGAAGAAGGAAAGGAGATCCTGCTGAACACTGCTAAAGAGACCATCGCCAAAAAGAAAAAGACGAATTCCCCATGAATATCCGAGGAAACAATAAGTGAAATTGAAACAAGAAGACGCCTCAAATCTAAGGGTATCAATAATCCTGTTGAAGAAGTAATTTATAAGAACCAAAATGCAAAAATTCAAAGACTGTTGAGAAGAGATAAGGAAAAATATTTAAATGAACAGTGTGAGAGAATTGAAAATTGTTATATCAACAAGACAACCAAACAACTCTATCAAGGAGTACGAAACATTACACGAAAATTTAAACCTAAAATAGACACTATCAAAACTGAAGATGGTCTGGTTTTATGTGATGGAAAAGAAGTCAAAGATAGATGGAAGCAATACTGTTCCAATCTATACAAAAAGAATGAAGACTTAACAATAACACCAACTAGACTCAATGACAGCGAAGATGAACCACCACCGCTACGTGACGAAGTTAGAAAAGCCATAAAAGAATTAAAGAATAACAAGAGCCCGGGAATAGACAAAATAACATCGGAACTAATCAAGAAAGCTGATGAAAGTGTTGAAAACGTTTTCTACAAACTCTGTACGAAAATTTGGAACGAAAGAAGATGGCCAGAAGACTGGGTAAAATCAGTTTTTGCTCCCATCCCTAAAAAAGGTGACACACTCCAATGCAGCAACAACAGGACACTTGCATTAATATGTCACAGCAGCAAAATTTTGTTGAAAATTATTGCTGAAAGAATGAAGTTGAAGTTAAAAGAAGAAATTGCAGATGAACAAGCAGGCTTTCGCCCTGGAAAAGGTACCAGAAATCAGATCCTAAATTTGAAATTGATCATAGAGAAAAACAGAGAACATCAGAAAGACCTATACCTGTGCTTCATAGATTATTCGAAAGCCTTTGATACTGTTGATCACGATATCCTCTGGAAAAACATGAACGATATGAATTTTCCAACACACATCATCCAACTAATAAAAGCCATGTATGACCAACAACAAGCAACTGTAAGAACCACTTATGGACTAACAGAATGGTTTGAAGTCAACCAAGGAGTACGACAAGGTTGCATACTGTCGCCGCACCTTTTTAATATATATTCTGAAATAATTATGAGAAATGCTCTAGAAAACTTTGAAGGAACTGTTGATGTCGGTGGATACAAAATATCCAATTTAAGATATGCCGACGATATAGTTTTAATTGCCAGTAGTATGAATAAATTACAACAACTGCTAGATAAAGTTAGGGAAGCAAGTGAAGAGGCTGGCTTATTTCTTAATGCCAAGAAAACCAAGACCATGAAGATTGAAAGACATCCAGCAATGAACGATGATGAACATGTCACAATCAATGGAGTGAATGTGGAAAATGTGAAAGAGTTCACTTATCTTGGAGTTGTTTTCACTAACACATATGATGACTCACCGGAAATAAAACGAAGAATTGCTATTGCCAAAAACGCCACAGTCGCTCTCAATAACATCTGGAAAAACCGAAGCATAACCTTAAGGACAAAGCTGAGATTACTGAACTCATTAATTTTCCCAATTGCGTCATATGGTTCCGAGTGTTGGGTGCTGAAGAAGATAGACAAGAAAAAGATCAATAGTTTTGAACTGTGGTGTTATAGACGAGTACTGCGTATTAGCTGGACAGAAAAGAAAACAAACGATGAAGTGCTGAGAAAAATAAATTGTAAAGACCGGCTGTTGGACATCTTGAACAGAAGGAAGCTAAAGTTTATTGGTCATGTAATGAGAAGCGAAAGTCTCGAGAAAAACTTACTGACAGGAATGGTAATAGGAAAGAGAGGCAGAGGCAAACCGAAGACAAGGCTGAGCGACAACATCAAAGATATATGCGGGCTGACGTTGGTACAAGTTGATAGAAAAGCGCAAGATCGAATGGACTGGCGGAGAATGGTGGAGAGGTCCACGGCTGCTCAAACATGAGCCTACCGTTATTGATGATGATACACACACACACACACAAACACACACATATATATATATATATATATATATATATATATATATATATATATATATATATATCATCAGCCTGTATCATTCTACTGCAGGACGTAGGCCTCTCTCAATCTCAGTCATTGGTCTTGCCCTGGGTCTCACTGTATCGTTTATGTCCCATTCTATTGTTTTGTTTGCCCACCTGTTGTCCTGTCTCCGATATATATGTCCATTCCATTGCCACTTTTTCTTCTTAATGCTCTTGAGTATATCCTCTACTTTTGTTTGTTGCCTGATCCATGTGGCTGTTTTCTTGTCTCTGAAGCTAACTCCTAGCATAAGCCTTTCCATTCCTCTTTGAGCACTTAGTAATTTCCTCTCGAGTGCCTTGTTAGTAGTCCATGTTTCTGACCCATATGTCATGACGGGGAGGACACATTGGTCGAAAATCTTTCTCTTTAGACAGAATGGCAGACGACTTCGTAATGTATTACTATGTGTACCGAAGGCACTCCAACCTAGCCTGATTCGCCGTTTTATCTCGGCATCGCAGGATGTACTCGTCTTGATGAGTTGCCCTAGGTATACATACTCGTTCACTGCTTCAAGTACCTCGCCCTGTATTTGTATTTGGGGATCGACTGTTGAACATGACTTTAGTCTTTTTCATGTTCATTTTAAGGCCAATTTCAGACTTTCCCTATTTCAATCGCTTAGTAATTGTTGTAGCTCATCTGCTGACTTGCCGGAAAGGACAATGTCATCTGCAAATCTTAGATTGCAATAGTGCTCATTCCCTATTTTAACCCCTTTCTCCTTCAATCTAACTTCTTGAATACTTCCTATAAGCAAGCTGTAAACAGCTTCGGTGAGATGGTGTCGCCCTGCCTAACATCTTCTTTATTGGTATTTTACTAGTTTCTACGTGTATTTTGTATCTTTATATATATCCTCTAATAATCTGCAATATATTTCTTCTACTCCTTGTCTACGAATTGCACCTAGTACTGCAGATATCTGTACCGAATCGACATATATATATATATATATATATATATATATATATATATATATATATATATATATATATATGAATCACAAAAAACACAGTAACGTGCACAAAACAGAATTAATAACACTGCCACTAAAAGAAAGGAAAAACTTGCGACGTTTCGAACTTTTTCATGAAAGTTCCTCTTCAGGCGAAAGCAATCCATTTTTTGGATTGCTTTCGCCTGAAGAGGAACTTTCATGAAAAAGTTCGAAACGTCGCAAGTTTTTCCTTTCTTTTAGTGGCAGTGTTATTAATTCTGTTATGTGCACGTTACTGTGTTTTTTGTGATTCATATATATATATATATGTATATATATATATTTAATTATGAAAAGGCATTTGATTCGGTATATATACAGCATATATAAGTATGCATATATATTTTATATATACATATATATATATATATATATATATATATATATATATATATATATATATATATATATATATATATATATATATATATATATATATATATATATATATATATATATATATATATATATATTTTATATATATATATATATATATATATATATATATATATATATATATATATATATATATATATATATATATATATATATATATATATATATATATATATATGTATATATATATATGTATATATATATATATATATATATGTATATATATATATTCATATATATATATATATATATATATATATATATATATATATATATATATATATATATATATATATATATATATATATATATATATATATATATATTATATATATTTAATTCTGAGTCGTTACTTCGTCCTTTTCGTTGTTGTTTTTTCACTCCTCATTTATTTCCTTTATCATATCTCATGCCCAACTACACCTACTTACAATACCAAGCGGATCAACTCGATATTCAGAGGCCGTTTTAAGAAACATTATTCATGTGACCTAATATCATTCGAAGCAGCCTCGACGGGAAGCAAATATCGAATTGTTATTTAAATGAATTCAGGACGTTTCCAAGCTATTCAATGATCGAAATTATGATCACTTAAAGGGGCTATCGCGCGAGGATAAATTCTCGTATACTGCCTTTAAATTTGTAGACTAATGCATTTACACGAAAATGTCTCGACTGTCTACAAAAGGCAAATGGAAATCTTTGGATTGAATATTAAAGAAAATACAGCACAAAAAGATTTTGTTTTCTATGAGAATGTAATTAGTCAAAATAAGAGAAATCTAAGCATGTATAGTTTTTCAAATTGATATCAGTATTATTTCATGTTCACGCTAAAGTATTTGGATGGAAAAACGCATAATGCGTTAATTTTTCCATTGATAAAATCAAGCATTTCATTATATTCTCTTCTAATATATTTCTAAAGCTATAAGGTAACATAAGTAATATTGACAGTATAGTTGGGAATCCTGTCAACTAAACCTTTTCCCTTTTTCTTAGTCAAACTAACAAAAAGGGAGGAAAATTGATACTGATAAGAAGAGCATGAGGAGATAGATGAGAAAATAAAGCAAAAGAGAAAGACAAAGAATAAAAAGTATGAAAAGGAAGACAAAGAGGAAAAGAAAAGCAAAACATATATCCATATCTATATAAATCTATCTATCTGTAAGTCACTTGATGCCACCAGCTGTAATCCTCTAGCTGCCAGCAGTTGTGATCTACTAGCTTCGCCCGTTGTACCCGGTGGATAAGACAGATAGACGTTCATGTGTCATGGTCTTTACTGATGGACTCGGTTCATACACGTGGTTCCAGACGAAGGCCCGAGGTCAAAGTTGTTCGCTCTGACCTGTTCTTCTCTCTGCCTGATGGTTCCTTCTGTCTGTTCTGGCTTATGTACGCTTCCTAGTCTACTCTCTATGCCTCAGGGCTTCCGCAAGCGAACACAGTTGCTAGGGCAGCTGCGGAAGCAGACATAGGGAGCAGGAAGTGTCAATTCAAGACTGACTAAAATCATATAACAATGAATTATAGGTCACGTGATATGCAATATAAGTGCCTTACGTCGCTCGGACCACGCTACTACACGGGCACCGTTGTATCTTAGAGAAATAACCAAGCTAGCTAAGAAAAATGTCTTCACCCTACAAGTGGGCTCCTGGTCATTGGAGGCTATCTGCACCAGACTTCACAGGTAGATGTGACATTCAACCATAAACTCAAACATCAAATTCTTTGACAGGTGACGCGGCACCAATGGGCACTA
>BOPN01002202.1:0-5000 GCA_017312705.2 Penaeus japonicus
CTCTCTCTCTCTCTCTCTCTCTCTCTCTCTCTCTCTCTCTCTCTCTCTCTCTCTCTCTCTCTCTCTCTCTCTCTCTCTCTCTCTCTCGCTTTCTCTCTCTTCCTTTCTTTCTCTTTCTCTCTTTCTTTTCCTTGCATTGATTAGAACCGAGGTTCGGTTTCATGGGGGAATTTCCCGCTGGTTTTGCCGCTCTGGTTCTACTAACGAGATTCGAGATTTGTAGACCATGCACGCACATTCATACGCATACGCACACACTCACAGGCATACGCACACACACACACACATTCACACACACACACACACACACACACACACACACACACACACACACACACTTACGCGCTCCCTCCCCCACACTCACACTATAGATATGATTTCTATGTATATAGCTTTTTTATGTGTGGTTGGTGTGTGAATGTTTATGTGACATACGGACATACAATTACTGTTCTTGCTTTGAATTATTGATGTGAAGTTGAAATTGAAACTGATGTGTCACGCATGGTTCTCCTTTCCTCCCCCCTCTTCCCCCCTCTCCTTTCCTTTTTTTCTCTCTACCTTTCCCTGTCCCGTTCTAAATCTTTGCTTCTTCCCTTCTTCTTTTCTCTCTCGGTCTCTCCTTCCCTCTCTCTCTTACTCCCTCACTCACTCCCTCTCCCTCTCTTACTCACTCCCTCTCCCTCTCTCACTCCATCTCCATCTCTTCCTCCCTCACTTCCCTATTTATTTTTTTCCTCACAATATTCTAATCCCTTCCTATCTTTTCTTCCTCCCCCTCTCTCTTTTCTTATCATCTTATCTTTTCCTCCTCCCTATCTTTTTCATCCCTTCCTATCTTCCCCCTCTTGCTATCTTTTCCTCACTTCCTATCTTTACTTTTCTTCCTATCCCCTCTTATTCCTCCTCCCTATTCTTCCTCTTCTTCCTCCAATACCTCTTCCTCCTATTCCTCTTCCTCCAATTCCTCCTCTTCTTCCTCCTCTTCACCTCCCCTCTCCCCTTTTCCAGTTGCCTTGCTAAAGTAGCTAGGCAATATGTGAATCTGTTGATCCCTGGGTTGCTGTCTCCCACCCCCTCCTCTGGCTCCCGGTTTCCGTCTACCCCCTTTCTCTCTCTCTCTCTCTCTCTCTCTCTCTCTCTCTCTCTCTCTCTCTCTCTCTCTCTCTCTCTCTCTCTCTCTCTCTCTCTCTCTCTCTCTCTCTCGTTCCTCCCTCATTTTCTCTCTCTCTCTTGTTCCTCCCTCATTTTTTTCTTTCTCTCTCTTTCCTCCCTCTTTTTTTTCTCTCTCTCTTTCCTCCCTCTTTTTATTTCTCTCTCTCTTTCCTCCCTCTTTTTTTTCTCTCTCTCTTTCCTCCCTCATTTTTTTTTCTCTCTCTCTCTCTCATTCCTCCCTCATTCTTTCTCGCTGTTTTCCCTCAGTCTCTGCACCTATCTGTTTTGTCATACGCGTTTGTGTTCGTTCGTCTGTGAGTCTGTCTGTTTAGAGACCGCACGTGGAAATTGTTTTATCCAGGTGCTTCACCCTTTCTCTCCCATGCCCATACTTCTCTTCTTTCTTTCTTCCTCATTTTTATCCCTTTTCCTCCCCTTCCCCTTTCCTTCTCCCTCCACGTCTCCTCTCCCTCCTCCCTCCTCCTGCCCCTCCTTCCTCCTTCTCCCTCCTTCTCCCTCCTCTTCCCCCTCCTCCCTCTTCCTCCCCTTTCCCTTTTCTTCTCCCTCCTACCCCTACTCTACTTCCCCTCCTCCCTACACCTCACATTTCCTTCTACCCTCTCTTCCCTAACCCCAACCCCTAGCCTCAAACCCCAACCCCAAACACCTAACGCCTAACCCCCAACCCTATACTCTTACCCTCTACCCTAATCCCCTACCCCTTGCTCCTACTCGTACCCCCTTCCCCCAATCCCTACCCACTAACCCACTAATCCCTACCCCATTACCCCAACCCCAATCCCAAACCCCCACCCACTTTCCAAAATCCTTTACCCCCTAACCACCAACCCCACCCCAACCCTGCAACCCCAAATTCCAATCTAACCCTCAATCCCAATCCCTATGCCCTAACCCCAAATCCCAATCCCCTAACCCCAATCCCTATCCCCTAACCCCAATCCCAATCACTATCCCCTAACCCCAATCCCTATCCCCTAACCCCAATCCCAATCCCTATCCCCTAACCCCAATCCCTATCCCCTAACCCCAGTCCCAATCCCTATCCCCTAACCCCAGTCCCAATCCCTATCCCCTAACCCCAATCCCAATCCCTATCCCCTAACCCCAATCCCTATCCCCTAACCCCAGTCCCAATCCCTATCCCCTAACCCCAGTCCCAATCCCTATCCCCTAACCCCCAATCCTTATCCCCTAACCCCCAATCCCAACCCTCCAACTCCCCTAACCCCCAATCCCAGTGTGTATATGTGTATATATGTATATGTGTATGTGTGTGTATGTATGCATATATGCGTATATATATTTTCTTTTTTCCAATGCTTATTCACTATTTACTGTTTATTTCACATATATTTTTATTTTTAGAATTCTATGTTTTATTGTCATAGATAGCGTATAATTCGTTAGCTTTTTAAGGTGCAACACGTCACCAAAATGCTTGGTCAGAACTAAAACAATGTATATGACTGTATCCGAATACTCTTTGACCAAATAAACTATTTCAATTTCAAAAATTTCCCAACCCCCAACCCCCTAACCCTTTAACCCCCAATCCTCTCATCCCTCAACCCCCTAACCCCAATCCTTAAACCCCTAACCCCCCAACCCCCCAACCCCCTCCTGAAGGTGGTTTGCGGGCGGGGATGGGGTAAAATTAGAAGTCCTGCGGTTTGTGTCGGTTTATCTTTAGCGGCGGTTTTTCAGGCGAGATGTATGCGGCTGTGAGGTGTGGCCGCGTGGCTGGGGGCGGGGCATTGCTTTGCCTTGCTTTGCTTTGCTTTGCTTTTGTTTTTGTTTTGTTTAAAGTGTGTTTCTTTTGGTTTTGTTTGGTGTGTGGGCGAGGGAGTATGAGTGTTTTTTTTTTTTTGGGGGGAAGGGGGTTTGTGTGTGTGTGTTTTCTTTGGTTTGTTGTTTTTGTTTTTGTTGGGTATTGCTGACTGACTGACTGACTGAACTACACTCCTACAAACATGCACACCCTCTCCCACTACCCTCTCACTTCTCTCCCCTCCTTCTCTCCTCTCTTCCCTCCCTTACCCTTCTCCCCATTCCCTCCTCTATCTCTCCTCTCTCTCCCTCTTTCCTCTTTACCCACCCACATACGCACCCCACACACACTCAAACATACGCCCTCCGCCTACATACCAACACACCTCCCCGCCCACCTATACACACCACACGCAAATATTACCCCTCCCTTCCAACACACACACACACACATACACATACAAACAAAAGAATAAACAACATGTATGACCTTTCCGCGTCCCCTCCCCTTTACTCCTTCCCCTCCCTTTACGCTTCCTTCTCTCCCCCTCCCCTCCCTTTACCCTTCCCCCTCTCCCTCTCCATTCCCCTTCCCCCCTTTCCTTTCCCCTTCCCCTTCCCCTTCCCCTTCCCCTTCCCCTTTCCTTTCCCCTTCCCCTTTCCTTTCCCCTTCCCCTTCCCCTTCCCCTTATCCTCCCCCTTCTCTTCACCATCCCCCTTCCTCCTTCCCCATCACCCTACCTCCTTCCCGACCCCCTTCCCCTCCCCCTCCCTCTTCCCCTATCCTTCCCCCTCCCATCCAGGGCCCCCTTACCCTTCCCCTACCCCTCGGGTCATGTTCGATCATGTGCTGCTTGCATGTGTGTACTTGTTATTTTGTTTGTTTACTTGTTACATTATGAGTCAGGGGGTTGTTTTATTATATTTGGTTGTCTTTATTGACATTATTTTGATTGATTTTGATTCGTGTTTTGTTTTTATGAATGGACTTCTTTGGTTTTATTAGGTTGGGATTTTATAATATTATACTCTATAATTTTTGTATTTATAAGAATCTTTATTAATAAGAAAAGAAAGACGATACACATCAAGAAAGAAAGAAAAATAAAGAAAGAGAATAAATCCACTTATATTTACCCATCTGTGACTACCTATCTACATCTATCCTGAATTACCAATATTTCGTAACTGTGCCTTGGCTTCCGTGTGTTGAGCAGCGACGCGTCCCAGACATGTTTCGCTAAGCCTGAATTTCTTAAAAAAAAAAAAAAAAAAAAAAAAAAAAAAAAAAAAAAAAAAAAATCGATTCTCTCCGCCGGAAGTTTTTTAATGAATTTTAACGGCGGGAAAGTTGAGCGGCATCGGGCACTCCGGACGAGATGAAGTTTCGGTTCCTGTCTTTCGGCGGAGGACTTCGGGCCGCCTCCGTCGTCGTCATCTTCTTCTCCTCCTTCTTTTTCTTCTTTTTTCTTTTCCTTTTCCTAATCCTTCTTCTTCTACTACTACTATTTTTTTCTCATTATTCTACTAATTTTTTTTGTATTATTTCTTCTTCTACTTCTTCTAATACTTATACTTCTTCTAAATCTTCTCCTTCTCTCCCTCCTCCTCCTCCTCCTCCTCCTCCTGCTGCTGCTGCTGCTCTTGTTCCTTCGCCTCACCCCTCCTGTTATTGTTTTTGTTCATCTTCCTGTTCTTGTTCTTCGTATTATCGCTCTTGTCATTATTATTATTATTGTTCTCCTTCAGTGAGACAGATAGATAGATAGATAAATGTGTGTGTGTGTGTGTGTGTGTGTGTGTGTGTGTGTGTGTGTGTGACAGAAACGATTGGACGGAAAGGGCATTCAGCGAACGATACGCGGCGTAGAATTACCTTCTGTCGTATTAGATGAAATGACACCAGGCAGCGTCTCTCACATTTTATTTGTGTCTCCTTTCTTTTCTTCTACGCTCATTCGTGACCTTTTTTTATTTCATTGTATAGAATGGAATGGGGAGGGAAGGAGCAAAGAAGGGGAAGGGAAAGGGAAAGGGAAAAAAAAAATTTCCCTCCA
>BOPN01002202.1:12500-15000 GCA_017312705.2 Penaeus japonicus
ACAAAATTATTATTGTCATCATCATAATAATTATTATTATTGTTTTTGTTGTGATTTCTGCAATGAAACTTGTATAACGAGTCATGATATAAACATGTAATTGTTTAATAATTAATATTAAACGAAAGGATATAAACAAAAATAGGAATGTGATCACAAAAGGGAAACAAACGGATGAAAAAAAGAAAAAGAAAAAAAGACCACTCCTTTACTATGGTACATTTTCTTTCGAGAAATGTAAAGGGTAGACTTAGGTATTTCACAGATCTATTTACTTGTAACCACATCTTGCAAGGAATTTCGCTGTATATGATGAGATTAGAAATGAAAGATCATAGTAATACAAATGATTAAATCTAGTTTATTCTATTTTGCTTTACGTCTAATTTATTTAGTATGTTTTTGTACTAATGAATTTTTTTGTTATTTTTTTTTCAGGTGAGTTGTGACACGGCATAATTAATGATTGCAGTTATTTTAGAGATCGACAGGTAAGTATAAAAACAAAGCCATTACGACATTAATAAGAAAATACTCCTAGCTGTTTTTTTTTTTTTTTTTTTTTTTTTCTTATTTCCCTCTTCTCTGTCTGTAGTTTTTCTTCCCTTTTCCTCTGTCCTTTTTTTCTATCCTCTCCTTAAATAAAAATAAAACAAAGAGGAAGAGCAAAAGAGGAACTGGATCAAGAAAGTGTGGGTTTTCTTATTTTCTTGATGTTTTTTTTTATTTAAGAAAAAGAAAAAATGAGCATGCTGAGAGAGAGAGAGAGAGGGGGGGAGGAGCAAAAGCAAGAGCGAAATCACATAGGTATTTGTTGAATACAGCGCACGCGAACGCACTCAAGCACTCAATATCGTACTTATGCACGCACGCGGACACTCACACTCACCTACTCTCACACTCATATTCACTTACACTCGCCCTCACCCTCGCTCTCTCTCTCACTCACTCACTCACTCACTCACTCACTCACTCACTCACTCACTCACTCACTCACTCACTCACTAAGAAAGACAGACAGATAGGCACAAACACACAGACAGACCGACAGACGAAGAGAGGGAGAACGAGACCGAAAGCGAGAGAAACGTAAACAAACACCCACCTCCAACGCCCGGTCACAACTGACGAAAGAATGCAGGTGAGCCCCCCCCCCCCCAACCCACCAGCTTGGAGGTCGCGAGGATAAAATATATTCGTAAGCTGCTTCTTCTTGTCTGGGTTCGGTTCGGTTGCACATGCGCAGTTGGCGATACGCACTTATTTCCAAAAGCATCTTCATTGATTCTTGAAGATGAAAAAGAAGAAATATGATAGATAATGATAGATTATGACGTAAATGTTGAGAGATAGAGAATGAAGGATGCAGATTTTTTTCTTACGATTTTGTTTTATTCCCGATTTTTCATGGTTTCGGAAATATTTTCAATCGGTAGGATTTCCTATATAAAAATAACAAGAACATCACATTTTGAATTGAATTGTTGAAATTACAATCATTGTTATATGTAGGATAAAGCTGTCAGTCATGATGAATTTATATCGGAAAAAATATTTGAAAAATAGCAAAAAAATATGATATTTTAAAGGCGCAGGATTTTATATAAATACATAAATCATTAGTGCCGCATTAATGAAAAACAACGCCAGATAAGGAAATAACGAATAGGAATATAGATAAGTGAAGAGATAAAACACATTTTATAACCTCCTATTAAGAAATATTTATGCCGAAAATTTGGGAGGTAAACAAATGTTACCGAATTTCAAACAAAATCAAAACGAAAAACAAACAATAAAGCAGGCAAGCAAGCAAGCAAGCGAACAAAGCAACTATTCAAACAAGCAAATAAACAATCCGATAAACAAGTAAGCGAATAGAAAACAACTATCCAAACAAGCAAATAACCAAGCCGGTAAACAAGCAAGCAAGCAAGCAGAGCAAGCAAAGGCAACGTGTTTATCCCGCAATACCTCAGGCTTTACGGACTGTTAGCGAGATTTGCCGCGGGAAAGATGCGCGGGTGACCTTCCTCCCTCGTGCCCTTGCTATCATTTCCTTCTTCTTATTCTCCCTCCTTCCTTAACCATCTTTCGTTTTCTTCTTCTCCCTCTTGCTTCATTCCCTATCTTTCGTTTTCTTCTTCTCCCTCTTGCTTCATTCCCTATCTTTCGTCTTTTACTTCTTCCTCTTGTTTCATTCCCTATCTTTCGTTTTCTTCTTCTCCCTCCTCCTTCCTTCCCCATCTTTCGTCTTTTTGTTCTTTTCTTTGTCTTCTTTTTGTTTCTCTTTATTTATTTATTAGTATTCTTTCTCTTCCATTTCCTCTTTTCTTTTCCTCTTCCTTCCTCTTCTTCCATTTCCTCTTTTCTTCTCATCTTCCTTCCTCTTCTTCCATTTCCTCTTCTTCCTCCTCCTCCTTCTTTCTCTTCCTCCATTTCCTCTTCTTCCTCCTCCTCTTCTTTCTCTTCCTCCTCCAATTCTTTCTCTTCCTCCTCC
>BOPN01002202.1:22500-35000 GCA_017312705.2 Penaeus japonicus
TATGTGTACAATATAAACCGAAGCTGAGATTTCGATATCGTGAAATAACTATTGTATATGTATTTTGTATTTGTATGTGCGTTTCTTCAATTCAGGTGAATACCAAAGTATGTTGCTTATTTTGTGTAGTTTGAAATAGCCCTGTACATGTTATACAGAAGTTTGGCATATTCTCCGTAGAGAGCGTATGGCGATTTCAGTTCGTGTCCCACCAAACATAGTTAAACGGGGCGGGTACAACCCTTAGACTTTATGGTGTTTGATCTGGCAATCATTACCTTGGTATTGCTCTGTAAATATTTTCTAGTTTGTGTGACACACACACACACACACACACACACACACACACACACACACACACACACACACACACACACACACACACACACACACACACACACACACACACACGCATAAATACAGATGCATTATACACTCTCTCACGTATGAATACACATGCATATACATATGCATATACACATGCATACACACACATGTATACACACACATGTACACACACACACAAACACATGTACACACACACATGCATAAACACACATACATACACACACATACATATAATGCATACGTATATACATACAGATACACACATACACATACATATAAATATACACACACACACACACACACACACACACACACACACACACACACACACACACACACACACATACGTATAGATCCATACATAGGCATAACATCATACATATAGATGCATACAGACACAAACATACATATATTTACATGCACCTGCATGCACATACATGCATACACATATATTTACATGCATATACATGCATATACATGCATATACATGCATATACATGCATATACATACATATACATGCATATACATACATATATGTACACACATATACATGTAAGTACGTGGATGTACATACATATCCCATTTACGCCCGGTCGATTATATGCCTAACGCTACTCCCTCCGTGAAGATAATAGGCGCACGCAGGCTCCAAGTGCTAGATCTCTAATAGCGTGTTACCGCGCTGCGCTTCTCAGAGCGTTCTACACCCGCCCTATTTTACCAGTATGCTGAGAGGCGTTTTTTTTTTTTTTTTTTTTTTTTTACATATAAATGTATATTTATATATTTACATACACATACGTATACATATTTATGCAGAGGTAAAGAACGGGAAGTAAATGGAGAGACAGGGGATACCGAAGCACGAGAGAGAGAGAGAGAGAGAGAGAGAGAGAGAGAGAGAGAGAGAGAGAGAGGGAGGGAGGGAGGGAGGGAGGGGGGGACCTCCAGATTGGCGAGTCATGTGCAAGGTGTGCCAGAGTCACCTGTGGAGTTATATTTACCCTCGACGGGTCCCTACACCACGTGGCTGGCGCGGGGTCGGGGGGGGGGGGGGGGGGGGGGGTGGAGGAGGAGGTGGAAGTGGAGGGACAGGAGAAGGAGAAGAGGAGGAGGAGTTGGGATGGAGAAGAAGGAGAAGAGGAGTTAGGATAGAGGAAAAGGAGAAGGAGAGTTGGGATGGAGGGAAAGGAGAAGAGGAGTTGGGATGGAGAAGAAGGAGAAGAGGAGTTAGGATAGAGGAAAAGGAGAAGGAGAGTTGGGATGGAGGGAAAGGAGAAGAGGAGTTGGGATGGAGGGAAAGGAGAAGAGGAGTTGGGATGGAGGGAAAGGAGAAGAGGAGTTGGGATGGAGGGAAAGGAGAAGAGGAGTTGGGATGGAGGGAAAGGAGAAGAGGGAGGTTGGGATGGAGGAAAAGGAGAAGAGGAGTTGGGATGGAGGGGAAAGGAGAAGAGGAGTTGGGATGGAGGAAAAGGAGAAGAGGAGTTGGGATGGAGGGGAAGGAGAAGAGGAGTTGGGATGGAGGGAAAGAAGGAGTTGGATGGAGGGAAAGGAGAAGAGGAGTTGGGATGGAGGGAAAGGAGAAGAGGAGTTGGGATGGAGGGAAAGGAGAAGAGGAGTTGGGATGGAGGGAAAGGAGAAGAGGAGTTGGGATGGAGGGAAAGGAGAAGAGGAGTTGGGATGGAGGAAAAGGAGAAGAGGAGTTGGGATGGAGGAAAAGGAGAAGAGGAGTTGGGATGGAGGAAAAGGAGAAGAGGAGTTGGGATGGAGGAAAAGGAGAAGAGGAGTTGGGATGGAGGAAAAGGAGAAGGAGAAGGAGAAGAGGAGGAGTTGGGATGGAGGGAAAGGAGAAGGAGAAGGAGAAGAGGAGGAGTTGGGATGGAGGGAAAGGAGAAGGAGAAGGAGAAGAGGAGGAGTTGGGATGGAGGGAAAGGAGAAGGAGAAGGAGAAGAGGAGGAGTTGGGATGGAGGGAAAGGAGAAGGAGAAGGAGAAGAGGAGGAGTTGGGATGGAGGGAAAGGAGAAGGAGAAGGAGAAGAGGAGGAGTTGGGATGGAGGGAAAGGAGAAGGAGAAGGAGAAGGAGAAGAGGAGGAGTTGGGATGGAGGGAAAGGAGGAGAAGAAGAGGAGTTAGGACGGAGGAGGTGGTGAAACTCGTAGTGAAAAGGAGAACAACAAAACGTACAAGAGATAAAAAAAAAAAAAGTTCCGAGCCAGTATCAACTGAAGTCCACCAACTTTTACTTCATAGTTAGATTGATGTTATTTTTTTCTCCGGTCTGCACGCGTTACTCGCCTTTATGGCTGTGTATTTTTGTAATGAGAGGAATCACATTTCATTATTGTGAAGGGTTACATTGCATTATTTAAAGAATATCTACTTTGATATAAAATATATGAATGTATCAAATTGCACAAGTTGCATGCGATATCCTAACGTCATTAGTATATATTTATTTATTCATTTTACATTTAGGAGATCAAGGATTGGGAATTTATTAGAATAATATGTTATATGTTTTACATAAGATTTATATCGATTTGATTTCTGTAGTTGCAGATGATTTATTTTCGATTGCAGGTACATTTCGCCTTTTGTATCCGGTTCAGTAGGTATATCATCCCTCAAATGAAGGTTTTTATATCCGTACTCGCGTGTATATTAGAATGATATGCATTATTTGATTTCGCTCAAACGTCGTTGATGGTAATATTGCAGTAACATAAATCAGAATAGATGTGATACAGTGGATAGGTGGAACTAGAGAAAACGTTTTTGCAACAATATTATTACAGCATCTGGCATTGGGATTGTTTGCATGTTCCATTCGAAAATTCTGACAAATGCTACTATATATATATCTCATATATATATATATATATATATATATATATATATATATATATATATATATATGTATATATATATATATATGTGTGTGTTTGTTTGTTTGCTAGATTATTTGTTTGTTTGATTATTTGTTTGTTTGCTTGTTTGTTTTGGATGCACACAAAGCAGGTACCGTACACTACACGAGAAATGATTTTCACTTCGGGAAATTCTCTGAACCTCCTCCCCCTTCCCCCCTCTCCTTCTCTTTCTCTGCACTTTTCGCTTCCCCTCTTCTCCCCCTTCCGTCCCCTCCCCCTCTTCCCTTTCCCCTCCCCTTCCTTCCCTCTTCTCCTTCCCATTTTCTTATCCACCCTCTCCTACTTACCTTTCCCCTTCCACCTTCCACCTTCCCATCCCATCCCTTATCCCCTCCCATTCCACCTTCTCTTCCCCGATCTCTTCCCATTCCACTTTCCCTTTCCCCCCCTTCTCCTCCCCCTTCCCCTCCCCTTCCCCTTCCCCTTCCCCTTCCTCCATCCCCTTCCTCTCCTCCACCTTCCTCCTTCCTCTTTCCCCTTCCTCCCCTCCACCTTCCTCCATCCCCTTCTTTCCCTCCCCCTTCCTCACTCCCCTCCTCCATCCCTCTGCCCCCTTCCATCCCCCTCCCCCTTTCCCCCTCCCTTTTCCCCTCACCCCTCTTCTTCCTTGCCTCTTGGTGTTGCAAGATTAGCCGTAGTTAAATTTAGAGAGAAATTATTAGTCTAGCGGTGTCTCTGTCTGCGAGTTCGTCTGATGTCGTGGCGAAGGGAGACAGGGAGGAGGAGGAGGAGGAGGAGGAGGAGGAGGAGGAGGAGGAGGAGGAGGGGGGGGGAGGAGGAGGTGGTGGTGGTGGTAGAGAAGAAAGATGAGGGGGAGAAGAAAGAATGGGAAATGTAGGAAGTAGAGGAAGAAGGAGAGACAGGGAAGGGATAAGAAATGGAGAAGGAAAGGAAATGTAGGAAGAAGAGGAGATAAGAGGAGGAAATAGATGAATAAAGGAGGATGAGGAGGAGTAAGCGCATAAAGACAAGAAAAGTAAGCAAAGGAAAGACGTCTATCAGCTCAAAGCCAAAATAAATGGAGTTGTCGACATTTCCTCAAAGAGAAGTTTGTTGTCTCCCCTACCCCACACCCTACCCTCTCCCCCTTCCCTCTCCCCTTCCCTTCTTCCCCTCCCTCTCCCCTTCCCCTCAACCCCCCTCTCCCCTTCCCTTCTCCCCCCTCTCCCCTTCCTTTCTTCCACCCTCTCCCCTTCCCTTCTTTTCCTCCCTCTCCCCTTCCCTTCTTTTCCTCCCTCTCCCCTTCCCTTCCCCTCTTCTTTCCACTTCCTTCCCCCTCATTCCTTTCCCTCTCCCCTTCCCTACTCTCACTCCTCTTCATCCTCTCTTTCTCCCCTCTCTCTCTACCCCTCCCCTTCCCTTCTTCCACCCTCTCCCCTTCCCCTCCCCTCTCCCCCTATGTGGATCTCTTTTTTTTTTTTCTTTTTTTTTTAATTATTATTATTTCATTTTTACAGTTTCCAAAAAACTCGTTACTAGCAGGTGTCCGTCTGGGCTGTCGTCGCCTTTTGGCTTTTCCCCCTTTATTACTTGGTTCTCTTCGTTGTTTTCATTCTCCCCCTTCTCTCCCCCTTTTTGCGGTTTCGTCTATGTCACTCTATTTTTTCTTTTTTTTTCCTTTAATGTTTTTTTTTTCGTCTCGTTTTTTGTTTGTTTTTCGTTTTTTCGTTTTTTTTTTCTCCCACTTTCCTTACTTTTTATGTTTTTGATCTCGTTCGTTTTCTCTTTCCGCTTCTTTATTTCCGTGTTTTCTATCAATTGTTTTTCTTCTTTTTTCCCATAATTTTTCAACTTTAAGTTTTTGTTTTTTGTTCTTTCCTTTTACTTATTTTTTTTTCTCTTCCACGTTTTCCTTATTCTTCTCCCTATCTTTCTTTCTCCTCTCTCTCACTCTTTCTATTTTTCTCTTTTTCTCTTTCTTTTCGCTAATCTCTATTTCTCTACTTTTCCTTCTATTCGCCCTTCCCCTCCTTTCCCCCTCCCCTTTCCCCCAGCCCACACCCACCCCCTTCGTTTCCCACTTGGTAAATCCCAGACACTTTTTTTTAAGAGTTAAAACGTGGGGGTCTGAAAGTTGTGTTGGGAGGGACAGTGTGGGGGGTGGGGGTGGGGGTGTTGGTGGGTAGGCGAGAACTCCCCCCCCCCCCCCCCCCCCCCGAAAGCAAGACCGGAAATTTCGCACGCCGAGACTGCCAAATTTCCCACCCACTTTTCCAAGCGGGTTTTCCCCTCCCTCCCCTCCCTCCTTCCCTCCTCTCCCTCCTTCCCTCCCATCCTTCCTTCCCTCCCCTCCCCTCCCTCCCTTCCCTCCTCTCCCTCCTTTCCTCCCTCCTTCCCTCCTCTCCATCCTTTCCTCCCTCCTCCCCTTCGACTCTCCCTCCATCACTCCCCTCCCACTCTCCCTCCATCACTCCCCTCCCACTCTCCCTCCTTCACTCCCTTTTTTTCTTTTCTTTCTTTTCTTCGTCTCTATTTTCTTTCTTCCTTTCTTTTCTTCTTATTACCCTCCATCTTTCTTTCTTTTTATCTCCTTCCCTTCCTTCCTTTTACCTCTTTCTTTCTTTTCTTCTCTCTCTTCCCTTCTGTTCTCTCCTTCCCTCCGCATTTGTTTCCTTCTTGCCTTCCTTTTAGCTCTAGCTCCTTTCTTATCACCCTTGTGTTTTAGTTCCTTCCTTCTCTTCCTCCCTCCCCTTTTATCCACCCTTCCTTATTGCCTGTCTTCCTTCTCCCGTTTCCTATATCCACTTTTCGCATCTCGCTGCTCTCACCACCTGCTCTCCGCCCATCCACCCTCCCCCTCCCCTCCCCTCTTCTCCCCCCCCCCCTCTTTGGCGGGCACTTCCGGGCACGTGTAGAGCTATAGTTAGGAGCCACAGGTGTTTTCAAAGCATTTCTTCTTGTCTCTTATTGGGATTCTCTTTGTGTGCTCTTTTTACTCTTGATTTGTTTTATTTTCTCCTTCTCTCTCCTCTCCTCTCCAATCAACTCCTCTGTTTCCCATCTTTACTATTTTGCCTTTTTTCTGTTTTCTTCAACTTCCTACTCCTTTACTCGCTCCCCGCCTCCTTCTATCTCGTCTTCCTCCACTGCATTCCTCAAAAGTAGAAAAAAATAGTCCTTAACTCACCCCCCCCCAAAAAAAAAAAATCCTCGCCTCCCCCCTTCACCCCTCCACCCTTCCCCCCTCTTAAATCGTCTCCTCCATCCAAATCGTCGTCCTTGTCTCATCCTTCGCCGCCGCAATCACTTCTGTTTCTTGTTTTTTTTTCCTCTTCTCCATCGTCCCCATCACTACACCCCTCCTTCTTTCCCCCATCCTTCTTATACCCCGTCCGCTTTCCTCTCCTCTTTTCCTTTCCTCTTCCCAATCCTCTTTCTCTTCCTCTTATGTTCCACATCCACCTCCCTCATCCTTTTCCGTTCCCCTTCCCCATCCCCATCCCCATCCCCATCCCCATCTCCCTCCCCATCCCCCTCCCTCTTCCCCCTCCATTACCTTTTGCCCTTCTCTCCTCCTCTTTCCCCACCCAAACCCCTTCACCTTTCCCCTCCCCTTTCCCATCATCCCCTTCGCCCTTCCCCTACCTTTTCCCCCTCTCCCTTCTCCTCCCCTTTCCCCCTCCCCCTATCCCCCCCTCACCCCTTTCCCCCCTCACCCCTTACCCCCTCACCCCTTACCCCCTCACCCTTTTCTCCCCTCACCCCTTACCCTTAACCCTCACCTCTTACCCCTCTCACCCCTTACCCCTCTCACCGCTTTCTCCCTTTACTCCTTACCCCTCTCACCCCTCTTCTCGCCCTCCCCCTTTCTCTCTCCTCACCACCACCTTCTTCCATTTCCCACATTTCAAACGACGGAAAAAGAAATAGGAAAAGAGAAGGAGAAAGAAAAAATGAAAGAAGGAAGGAAGGAAGAGGAGGAGGAGAGGATGAAGAAGAGGATGAAGAAGAGGATGAAGAAGAGGAGGAGGAGGAGGAGGAGGAGGAGGAGGAGGAGGAGGAGGAGGAGGAGGAGGAGGAGGAGGAGGAGGAGGAGGAGGAAAACGAGGGAAGAATAAGGATAAGCTAGATTTGCGGAGCAGATGCTACGCCGGAATTGTATGCACTGAGGCGACCCCGCCTGTGTCAGCGTGTGCTGACGCGTGAGAGAATGTGCCAACGAGTGTTGACTCGATCTGAGTTTGGTCCTTACCCAACGCAGTGCCCAGCTACGTCAGTTACCGCCAGGTGACAGTGGAAACTCGCGAGTTTGGACAGGACTCGATCTGCCGACAACGGGGATGTGAAGTCGACACGCTACCGCTGAGCTAACCAGACGGCTAATACAAGGGAAAGAAGCCGAGTCATTTTCTTAATCCCGTTTCGTAAGATTATTTGGAGTAACTTGATATTTTGAGAAGAATATTAATGAGCAGATAAGTCTTGCTACCCCCTTCCCCCTCCTCCGCACCCTCCCTTCCCCTCCCCTCCCCTCCCCTTTCTTATCACTGGTCTCGTTTTCCGTTCATTTTCTTCTTCTTTTGTTCTTCCTTTTCGTGTGTTTTGGTCTCCTTCTCTTTCCTTTTGTGTTCTTTCTCCTCTTACCACCTCTCCTCTCCTCTCCCCCACCACCTCTCCTCTCTCCCCCACCACCTCTCCTCTCTCTCCCCCACCACCTCTCCTCTCTCTCCCCCACCACCTCTCCTCTCTCTCCCCCACCACCTCTCCTCTCTCTCCCCCACCACCTCTCCTCTCTCTCCCCCACCACCTCTCCTCTCTCTCCCCCACCACCTCTCCTCTCTCTCCCCCACCACCTCTCCTCTCTCTCCCCCACCACCTCTCCTCTCTCTCCCCCACCACCTCTCCTCTCTCTCCCCCACCACCTCTCCTCTCTCTCCCCCACCACCTCTCCTCTCTCTCCCCCACCACCTCTCCTCTCTCTCCCCCACCACCTCTCCTCTCTCTCCCCCACCCCCTCTCCTCTCTCTCCCCCACCACCTCTCCTCTCTCTCCCCCACCACCTCTCCTCTCTCTCCCCCACCACCTCTCCTCTCTCCCCCCCACCCCCTCTCCTCTGCTCTCTCCCCCCCCCCACCACCTCTCCTCTGCTCTCTCCCCCCCCCACCACCTCTCCTCTGCTCTCTCCCCCCCACCACCTCTCCTCTGCTCTCTCCCCCCCCACCACCTCTCCTCTGCTCTCTCCCCCCCCACCACCTCTCCTTCTCTCCCCCCCCACCACCTCTCTCCTCTTCTCTTCTCCCCCCACCACCTCTCCCTCTTCTCCCCCCCACCACCTCTCCTCTTCTCTCTCCCCCCCACCACCTCTCCTCTTCTCTCTCCCCCCCACCACCTCTCCTCTCCTCTCCTCTCCTCTCTCTCCCCCACCACCTCTCCTCTCCTCTCCTCTCCTCTCCTCTCTCCCCCACCACCTCTCCTCTCCTCCTCTCTCCCCCACCACCTCACCCTCTCTCCCCTCTCCTCTCTCCCCACCACCTCTCCCTCTCCTCTCTCCCTCTCTCTCTCCCCCTCTCTCTCTCCTCTCCTCTCTCTCTCCCCACCATCCTCTCCCTCCCTTCTCCTCTCTTCCCCCACCACCTCTCCCTCCTCTCCTCTCCCCCACCACCTCCTCTCCTCTCCTCTCCCCACCACCCTCCTCTCCCTCTCCTCCCTCTCTCCCCACCACTCCTCCTCTCCTCTCCTCTCTCCCCCACCACCTCTCCCTCTCCTCCCTCTCCCCCACCACCACCTCCTTCCCTCCCTCCCTCCCTCCTTAGTCTGACCTGCCTCAACTTCTGACCTTTTGTCTGCTACTGGTTTAGTGTTTCTTCGTTTTTTTTTTTTTTTTTGTTTCCCAAAAAAAGTAACAGGAGGAGAGAGAGGGAGTAAATCAAAGGGAGAGGGAGAGGGAGAAAATCAAAGGGAGGGAGAGGGAGAAAATCAAAGGGAGAGGGAGAGGGAGAAAATCAAAGGGAGAGGGAGAGGGAGAAAATCAAAGGGAGAGGGAGAGGGAGAAAATCAAAGGGAGAGGGAGAGGGAGAAAATCAAAGGGAGAGGGAGAGGGAGAAAATCAAAGGGAGAGGGAGAGGAGGAAGATGAGGGAGAAGAGGAAAGGTGAACTTGTCTCAAGAAAATATGAGGGTAATGGTGTGTGTGATTCTTTCTTCCTCCCTTTACCTCTACCCCTATCCCCTTCCTTCTCTCTCTCCCTCTCTCTCTCTCTCTCTCTCTCTCTCTCTCTCTCTCTCTCTCTCTCTCTCTCTCTCTCTCTCTCTCTCTCTCTCTCTCTCTCTCTCTCTCTCTCTCTCTCTTTCGTTATTCATCCCTCCATCATTCCTACCCTCCCTCTTTTCCCGCCAATCGCCCCATCCACCCCCTTTCCTTCTCCTCCTCCCCCCTTCTCCTCATCCCTCTTTCTCTATGACGCTTTCAGTAAGTAATCTACCCCAAGGCAACTTGACGACTTGAATAACAGAGCTGCAACACGCGCCCTCTGTGCTGTTTCTCTCCTGGGCTCTCTGGCTCTCTCTCCCTCTCCCTCTCCTCCCTCTCCCCCTCCCCCTCCTTTCCTCCCCCTCCTCCTCCTTTCCTCCCTCCCTCCTCCTTTCTTCCTCTCCCCCCTCCCCCTCCCCCTTCCCACATCCCTCTTCTTCCCCCTTCCCGTTCCCTCTCTCCTCACCCCCTCCCTCCCTCCTTTTCCTCTCTCCTCACCCCCTCCCTCCCTCCTTTTCCTCTCTCCTCCCACCTTCCCCTTCCCCTTCCCCTTCCCTCTCTCCTCCCCCCTCCCCCCTTCCTTCCTCCTTTCCCCCTCCCCATCCCATCTTCCCCTTCCCTTCTTCCTTCCTCTCCACATGTTCACACACGTGAAAAAAGATCGAAACAAAATCGAAGAAGCAAAGAAGACGGGAGAGTCGTCGCCATTCGCACAAAGCCGGCCCAGAGTGCCAGCCAGCCAGATCGGGGGAGGGGAGGGGAGGGGAAGGGAGGGGAGGGAGGGAAAGGGGTGGAGGGAAAGGGGTGGAGGGAGGGAGGGAGAGAAGGAGAGGAGGGGAGGGAGGGAAGGGGGTGGAGTGGAGGAAGGGAGGGAGGGAGGGACGGAGAGAGGAGGGGATGGAAGGAGGGAGGGAGAGGAAGGATGGATGGATATGGAAGGAGGGAGAGGGGGGGGAAGAAGGAGGGGGAGGGGGAGGGGATGCGGGAGGGAAGCGGGAGGGTGGGATTGGTAAAGGGAGTAAGGGAAGAGTCACGGGTGCTAAAGGCTATGTCAGGGTCGTGTTTGTGTTTATGCGTGCATGTGCGTGCATGTATGTATGTATGTATGTATGTATATGATTTTAGTCTGTGTGTGTTTATTTGCCTCTCTTTTTTTTCCATGTATTTACGTTTGAGTTTATTTTCGCCAAATGAAAAGAAAAGAAGAAGAAAAAAAAACTACCTGAAGAGCAATGGATGGAGACTATTTGAATCATAGACAGAAATAGCGATCATTTGCTCAGACTGCCAAACTCGCTCCTTTCTTGGCTCAGGCAGCGTGGAGGAGACTTGTTTTTTTTTTTTTTTTTAGAAACAAAGGAATTACGCTTCCTCTTCTCCAAGCATGTGGATTAATTATCTTGGTCGTCTTCGTGGTCGTGGTCGTCGTCTTCCTTTGTATCATTATCAGTCGTTGATCATTTTCGTCATCATCATGATCATCACCACCATCATCACTATCACCATCATCACTATCACCATTATCACCATCACCACCATCAATAATCACTGTCATCGGCACTTCGATAATGATGATCATCACCATCATCCCCGCTTCTAACCAACCCCCCCCTTTCTTCTAATCTGTCTTGCATTCCTGCAATGCGCTGACATGCAATGTGACTCCCCTCTTTCTGCTTGACCTAATACCGCCGGTGTCCCCTCGCCTCTCTGCTTCCTCCCCTCTCCGAAAGTTGTCGCTCTTTGGCGCCAGGCGAAGAAACGCGAGGAATGCGGTGCTGTTGCTGCTCTGTTGTGTAACGTCTTTGTCCTTAACCCCCCCCCCCCCCCGCCCCCCTCCCTTTCCCTCGTTGTTACATAACATTTCTTTCCCCGGTAACAGATTCGCACCTTGAATCTAATGGGGAAGAAGGGGGTGGGGGGTAGGGAGAGGGAGAGGGAGAGGGTGTATTGGATAAGGGATAAGGGGAGGGGGGTAGAGGAATAAGAGATACTATGGCTGGTATTTCAAGTATTGAGGGAAAAAAAGGAGGGCAGGTACACCACGCTTGTTCCTCTTTCCTTTGCACACCTGCGATCCATTTCTATTTATGCTCTTTTCTCCCTGTTCTTCTATCTCCTCTCCACTCTCTTCTCTCTTTTTTTATTCTCTGTTCTCCCCTTTTCTCTAAGTTCTTCTGTCTCCTCGCCACTCTTCTCTTTTCTATTTTCTTCTCTTTTCTCCTCTCCTCTATCTTTCTCCATCCCTCTTCCTTTTTCCGTCCTCTTCTCCCTTTCTCTCTCCCTCCATTCGTTTCTACAGAGATGGAGATCCATCTTTATATCTCCTTTGCAGATAAGGATGATTCTCCCTAACATAGATAACAGAGAAATGACCCTTAAGGATTGAGAGAATAGATAGAATGAGAAAGAAAGAGAAAGTGAGAGAGAGAGAGAGAGAGAGAGAGAGAGAGAGAGAGAGAGAGAGAGAGAGAGAGAGAAAGTGGGAGAGAGAGAGAGAGAGAGATAGAAAGTGGGAGAGAGAGAGAGAGAGAGGGAGAGAGAGGGAGAGAGAGGGAGAGAGAGAGAGAGAGAGAGAGAGAGAGAGAGAGAGGGAGAGAGAGAGAGAGAGAGAGAGAGAGAGAGAGAGAGAGAGAGAGAGAGAGAGAGAGAGAGAGAGAGAGAGAGAGAGAGAGAGAGAGAGAGAGAGAGAGAGAGAGAGAGAGAGGGAGAGAGAGAGAGAGAGAGAGAGAGAGAGAGAGAGAGAGAGAGAGAGAGAGAGAGAGAGAGAGAGAGAGAGAGAGAGAGAGAGAGAGAAAGTGGGAGAGAGAGAGAGAGAGAGAGAGAGAGAGAGAGAGAGAGAGAGAGAGAGAGAGAGAGAGAGAGAGAGAGAGAGAGAGAGAGAGAGAGAGAGAGAGAGAGAGAGAGAGAGAGAGAGAGAGAGAGAGAGAGAGAGAGAGAGAGAGAGAGAGAGAGAGAGAGAGAGAGAGAGAGAAAGTGAGAGAGAGAGCAAGAGCAAGAGAGCGAGAAAGAAATTAGCCACACACACAAAAA
>BOPN01002202.1:40000-70000 GCA_017312705.2 Penaeus japonicus
TGTTCCTCTTCCTCCTCCTCCTCCGTCTGTTCCTCTTCCTCCTCCTCCTCCGTCTGTTCCTCTTCCTCCTCCTCCTCCGTCTGTTCCTCTTCCTCCTCCTCCTCCGTCTGTTCCTCTTCCTCCTCCTCCTCCGTCTGTTCCTCTTCCTCCTCCTCCTCCGTCTGTTCCTCTTCCTCCTCCTCCTCCGTCTGTTCCTCTTCCTCCTCCTCCTCCGTCTGTTCCTCTTCCTCCTCCTCCTCCGTCTGTTCCTCTTCCTCCTCCTCCTCCGTCTGTTCCTCTTCCTCCTCCTCCTCCGTCTGTTCCTCTTCCTCCTCCTCCTCCGTCTGTTCCTCTTCCTCCTCCTCCTCCGTCTGTTCCTCTTCCTCCTCCTCCTCCGTCTGTTCCTCTTCCTCCTCCTCCTCCGTCTGTTCCTCTTCCTCCTCCTCCTCCGTCTGTTCCTCTTCCTCCTCCTCCTCCGTCTGTTCCTCTTCCTCCTCCTCCTCCGTCTGTTCCTCTTCCTCCTCCTCCTCCGTCTGTTCCTCTTCCTCCTCCTCCTCCGTCTGTTCCTCTTCCTCCTCCTCCTCCGTCTGTTCCTCTTCCTCCTCCTCCTCCGTCTGTTCCTCTTCCTCCTCCTCCTCCGTCTGTTCCTCTTCCTCCTCCTCCTCCGTCTGTTCCTCTTCCTCCTCCTCCTCCGTCTGTTCCTCTTCCTCCTCCTCCTCCGTCTGTTCCTCTTCCTCCTCCTCCTCCGTCTGTTCCTCTTCCTCCTCCTCCTCCGTCTGTTCCTCTTCCTCCTCCTCCTCCGTCTGTTCCTCTTCCTCCTCCTCCTCCGTCTGTTCCTCTTCCTCCTCCTCCTCCGTCTGTTCCTCTTCCTCCTCCTCCTCCGTCTGTTCCTCTTCCTCCTCCTCCTCCGTCTGTTCCTCTTCCTCCTCCTCCTCCGTCTGTTCCTCTTCCTCCTCGGGGAGATAGGTAGGAGGGGGGAGAAGGGAGGGGGGAGGTAGGGTAGGTAGGGAAGAAGGGGGAGGGGGATTTAGGTAGGTAGGGGAGAAGGGGAGGGGGAGATAGGTAGGTAGGGGAGAAGGGGAGGGGGAGATAGGTAGGTAGGGGAGAAGGGGAGGGGGAGATAGGTAGGTAGGGGAGAAGGGGAGGGGGAGATAGGTAGGTAGGGGAGAAGGGGAGGGGGAGATAGGTAGGTAGGGGAGAAGGGGAGGGGGATTTAGGTAGGTAGGGGAGAAGGGGAGGGGGAGATAGGTAGGTAGGGGAGAAGGGGAGGGGGAGATAGGTAGGTAGGGGAGAAGGGGAGGGGGAGATAGGTAGGAATAAGAATAAGAATGTTCAGAGAATAAAGGGGAAATAGATATAGACGACTGTAACCATGTCAAATCGAAGTTATAAGTATAACAGTGATAATAATAATGATATAATGATGATTATGAAAATATTTATTGTAATATTAATTATAAGGAAAATGATGATGATGATAATGATAATTATGATAGTAAGAAATAATAAGTATGATGATAATTTTAATAACAATAATAATAATAATAGTAATGATAGCAACAATATTAATGTTAATAATTATTTAATGATTAATGAAACGTGATGCTACTGTTCCTATTAGTAATGAAAATAACAACAATAATATTTAAAATAGCGATCCAAGAAGTCTATTCAGACAGTGGGTTTCATAAAATGTAAAAATCACCCATTAGCTAAGGCGAGAATTCCCATTAAGTCGGTCTTTCTCTTTTTCTCTTTCTCTTTCTTTCTCTCTTTCCCTCTTTCTTTCTCTCTTTCTCTCTCTTTTACTCTCTTTTACTCTTTCTCTCTCTCTCTCTTTCACTCTCTCTCTCTTTCACTCTCTCTCTCTTTCACTCTCTCTCTCTTTCACTCTCTCTCTCTTTCACTCTCTCTCTCTTTCACTCTCTCTCTCTTTCACTCTCTCTCTCTTTCTCTCTCTCTCTCTCTCTCTCTCTCTCTCTCTCTCTCTCTCTCACTCTCTCACTCTCTCTCTCTCTCTCTCTCTCTCTCTCTCTCTCTCTCTCTCTCTCTCTCTCTCTCTCTCTCTCTCTCTCTCTCTCTCTCTCTCTCTCTCTCTCTCTCTCTCTCCTCTCTCTCACTCTCCTCTCTCTCACTCTCTCTCTCTCACTCTCTCTCTCTCTCTCTCTCTCTCTCTCTCTCTCTCTCTCTCTCTCTCATCCGCTGTGCCCTTGACCTTCCATGTTGGCGATGCTGTTTGTTTCTGTTGCGTAACCTGTTGCTCTCGCTCTCGCTCGTTCACCCCCCCCCCCTCCCCTCTCCCTCCTCGGAAAACGGGTTGTTGGGTTGTGTTGCATTAGATGTTTGTTGCAGCTCTTGGTTGGTTGTTTTTTGTTTTTTGTTGTTATTTTTGTTGCTGGGATTGTAATTGATTTGATTTTGTTTGTTGATGTGCCGGTATTGTTCTTGTTGCTGCTGTTTTGTTTGTTTGTTTGTTGGTTTTTCATCTTGTATTAGAGTTATTAAAGTTCATTTATCATGATTATTATTTTCCGTGTATTTTGTCTCTTGAATAAATGATCGAACTATTTTCCTTCCCCGATTGTTCCATATTTATCATATCCAATTATTTTATTCCTCGCTGACGTCGTGAATAAGATATTGCGTTAATGATATCGATAGATTTGCCAGTCTGAAGAGATGTCATGCGCCATAATGTTTAGAATAGAATAATCGGGATGCTGCTATTAGCGTTTTTTTTCCTCGCTTTCATTGGCCATCGATCCCCTATGGCCATGCCTACCCCCCCCGTGGCCATGCCTACTCCCCCTACCCGTGGCCATGCCTACTCCCCTCCCCTCCCCTCCCCCCCGTGGCCATGCCTATTCCCTCCCCCCCGTGGCCATGCCTACTCCCCTCCCCTCCCCTCCCCCCCGTGGCCATGCCTATTCCCTCCCCCCCGTGACCATGCCTCCTCCCCTCCCCTCCCCTCCCCCCCGTGGCCATGCCTATTCCCTCCCCCCCGTGACCATGCCTACTCCCCCCCATGGCCATGCCTACTCCCCTCCCCTCCCCCCCGTGGCCATGCCTATTCCCTCCCCCCCGTGGCCATGCCTACTCCCCTCCCCTCCCCTCCCCCCCGTGGCCATGCCTATTCCCTCCCCCCCGTGCCCGTGGCCATGCTATTCCCTCCCCCGTGGCCATGCCTACTCCCCCCATGGCCATGCTCTCCCCTCCTCCCCCCGTGGCCGCCTACTCCCTCCCCCTCCCCGTGGCCATGCCTACTCCCCCTCCCCCCACGGTGGCCGTGCCTACTTCCCCCCCACACACACACACACATGGCCATGCCTACACGCTCCCCTTTTATGACGTTGCCAAGGACACGTGAAGGATGCGAGGGATTCCTGACGACCAACCGGTAGGCAAATCGCGGAGGGAAATATAAGAAAAAGGCGTTTATCCCGGGGGCCTTGTCGCTTTGTTGCCGCCTCAGCCCAGACAAATACATGTAATATAGTTTATTATACTTCGCGCTTCTGCTGCTGCTGTTAGTGCTGCTGTTGCTGTTAATGCTGCTGTATCTGTTTATGCTGCACATATGAAATATAATCTCATGTACATTCATATAGACACGAGCTTACAAGTTCTAGGTTGGTCTTTTAGAGCTTTCCACGCATTGCACGTTGCTCGGCGCATGCACGCTCCAGTTAAGCGCGTCGAGGAAAGAAAACATCCAAATGTTTCAAGAAAAAGGAGGGCAGAGAAGAGGATGAGAGGGAGAGAGGAAGAGAGGAAAGAGAGGAAGAGAGGAAAGAGAGGAAAGAGAGAACTGAGGAAATAGAGGAAATTATGATAATACATCAGTTGCAATAATGATAGTGATGATGGAAACAGTCAGGAGGACAACAATTGCAATGTTGATAGGGATAATGGCCTTTATGATCGCGAAAAGAGGCAAAATAATGACATGCTGTTGATAGCATGATTACAAAAATATAGGTGAATTGACTGCTAATAGCAATAGTGACTAGAATGATAATTGTAATCAAATTATTGACAGTCATATCAATGAGACAACAGACAACAACAATAATAATGATGATGATGATGATGATGATGATCACCACGCGTGCAGAGGTGAAGAGATGCATGAAAGGGGGGGGGAGGGGGAGCCTAGGTGGAAGGAATATGCAACTAATTCTGTCAACCTAGAACTGGGACATGCTGACGCGACCTTTGTGTGAGCGCTCGTTCAATGTGTCTGGCTGGCTGTTTGTTCGTGTGTGTGTGTGTGTGTGTGATTGTGTGTATGTGTGTGTGATTATGTGATTGTGTGTGTGTGATTATGTGATTGTGTGTGTGTGATTATGTGATTGTGTGTGTGTGACTATGTGATTGTGTATGTGTGTGTGATTATGTGATTGTGTGTGTGTGATTATGTGATTGTGTGTGTGTGATTATGTGATTGTGTGTGTGATTATGTGATTGTGTGTGTGATTATGTGATTGTGTGTCTGTGTGTGTGGTAATGTCGCGTAGAATGCAATGTGTCTTTTTTTATGTCCGTGTGCATATTCGTGTACGTTTTTTATTTTTATTTATATAATCTTGCGCGTGTCAAATTATACAAGTGCATGTATCCGTTTTCGTCTGTGTAAACCCTGAACGTGTGTGTGTGTGTGTGTGTGTGTGTGTGTGTGTATCTGTTTTCGTACATGCATGTCCCCAGCATTGTGTGTGTGTGTGTCACTGAGAATCTAGGACGTGTGCAACTTGGCCTACCAGGATGTAACCAGACTCTGTTGCACGAGCTTTGTTTGCGTCGTAACAATGATTTGTTTTTGGAAAGTTTTGTTCTTCTTGTTCTTGTTCTTTGTTTTTCTTGTTCTTCTTCTCATTGTTCTTGTTGTTTGCAAAGTTTATTTTGTTGTCGCTCTTCTTGTTGGTAAATGTCGTTGTTATTGTTGGTAATGGTGGTAGTTGTAGGTATTGTTGGTAAACTCTGTAGTTATTTTTGTTGGCAATGGTGATTTATATTGTTGGTTGTTGATGTTGTCGTTAGAATTAGTGTTATTGTTGGTAACCGGCGTTTTTGTATTTGGTTATGGTGGTTCTTGGTTGTTATGGTTGTTATCGTTGGTAAAGGTTATTGATCGTGTACTGTTATTTCTGCTAAAGGTGGTGGTTGTTGCAGTATAGGATAGTGCTTTTTGTTGTTATTTTAGTTGTTGCTAATTTAGTTTGTTGTCATTCGAGATTTTTTGTCCTTGGTGGATGTGCATTGATGAAGGTAATCTTGCAAATGAGATCAGTATGATTGCATTGATAGTTTACAACGGTTTGCAAGATTAAATGTCGACCATCGTTGGTATTCACGTTTATTACCAAGTAGTATAGCCAACCTTGTGGTCATCGCCAGTATTACTATTATTATTAATTATTGTTATTTGTAGTAGTAGTATTTATTATTATTATTATTATTAATTATTATTAATTATCATCATTATTATTCATATTTATTAACGAGTGTATTAGTCACCTCTGTGGTCATCGCCATCATTACTAATACCGGTCCTATTTTCATCGTAATAATAGTAGTAGTAGTAGTAGTAATAGTAGTAAAGATACAAATTTTGAGTTATTTGGTGTCATTGTTATTGTTACAAAAGCTAATGGTAGTATCACCCTTGTTATTGTTGTTATCGTAACCTTAATATCGCGTGATATTGATATACGGGTGATTGTTAGAGGTGCTTTGTTTGTTTGTTTTTGTTTTGTTTTGTATTTTCTATATTGTTAGTATTGTTTCTTATATCTATATTGTTTTACTTTTCTTGGCTGTTGTCCATTAATTAAGTAGCAGTGGGTATCGTTGTAACGCCTAAATGTGTGTGTGTGTGTGAGACTTTTTGCGTACATGTGTGTGACTACATAGCAAGAACTATTTTTGGAACATACGTTCTCATCTACAAAAACTTCGCATCAGGTATTGAGCTAAGTCGACACGTAAGTGACAAGATTAGGTCAGTCTACGCACTCAGGGAGGGGGGAGGGAGAGGGGGTGCATGATTGGGAGGGGGGAGGGAGTGCATGATTGGGAGGGGGGAGGGAGTGCATGATTGGAAGGGGGAGGGAGGAGAGAGGTGCTGCATGATTGGGAGGGGGAGAGAGAGGAGTGCATGGTGGGAGGGGGAGAGAGAGAGGGGGGTGCATGATTGGGAGGGGGGAGGAGAGGGGGGTGCATGATTGGGAGGGGGAGAGAGAGGGGGTGCATGATTGGGAGGGGGAGAGAGAGGGGGTGCATGATTGGGAGGAGGGAGGGAGGGGGTGCATGATTGGGAGGGGGAGAGAGAGGGGGTGCATGATTGGGAGGAGAGAGGGGTGCATGATTGGGAGGAGAGAGAGAGGGGTGCATGATTGGGAGGGAGGGAGAGGGGTGCATGATTGGGAGGGGGAGGGAGAGGGGGTGCATGATTGGGAGGGGGAGAGAGAGGGGGTGCATGATTGGGAGGGGGAGAGAGAGGGGGTGCATGATTGGGAGGGGGAGGGAGAGGGGGTGCATGATTGGGAGGGGGGAAGAAAGGAGGGGAGAGTAAGTGGGATGAGAGTCAGGCGAAGGAAGGAGGGAGGGAGGGAGGGAAAGAAGGGAGAAGGAAGAGCTGATGGAGACGAGGGAGGAAGGGTTGGGAGATGGGGGGAAGAGGAGAAAGGTTGTGAGATGGGGGGAAGAGGTTTTGAGGGGGGTGGGGGGAGGTGGAGGTTTGACACTTCTCTGGTAAAACTTCAATTAACCTGACTGAGTGTTGGGAGGAATAGGTTAGGCGAATTAATGGGTCATTTTTTTCTTTTCTTTGTGTAGGATAGACATTTAATTTTATTTATTTATTATTATTATTATTTTTTTTTTTTATCTCTGCCACTTCTTCCCTCTTTGGTCTTAAATCCTTCCAGTGCTTATCCAACCCCCGCCAACCCCCACGCCTGGACAGAAACCTCAATAGTGTCCCACCTACTTCTGCCCGTCCCCCTCCCTATTGACCTCTTCCTCCTCTCCTCCTCCCCCTCTTCCTCTTCCCTCCTCCTCCTCCTCTTCCTCTTCCCTCCTCCTCCTCCTCTTCCTCTTCCCTCCTCCTCCTCCTCTTCCTCCTCCTCCTCCTCCTCCTCTTCCTTCCTCCTCCTCTTCCTCTTCCCTCCTTCTCCTCCTCTTCCCTCCTCCTCCTCCCCTTCCTCTTCCCTCCTTCTCCTCCTCTTCCCTCCTCCTCCTCCCCTTCCTCTTCCCTCCTCCTCCTCCCCTTCCTCTTCCCTCCTCCTCCTCCCCTTCCTCTTCCCTCCTCCTCCTCCCCTTCCTCTTCCCTCCTCCTCCTCCCCTTCCTCTTCCCTCCTCCTCCTCTTCATTTTCCCTCCTCCCCTCCCCCCTCCTCCTCCTCCTCCCCCTCCCCCTCCTCCTCCCCCTCCCCCCCCCCTCCTCCTCCCCCTCTTCCCCCCCCCCCTCTTCATCTCCTTCCTCCTCCCCCTCCTCTTCCTCTCCCTCCTCCTCCCCCTCCTCTTCCTCTCCCTCCTCCTCCCCCTCCTCTTCCTCTCCCTCCCCTCCTCCTCCTCCTCTTCCTCTCCCTCCTCCTCCTCCTCCCTCCTCCTCTCCCCTCCTCCTCTTCCTCTCCCCTCCTCCTCTTCCTCTCCCCTCCTCTTCCTCGACCTCTTTTTCTTCCTCCTCTTCACCCACACCCTTTTCTTTTCTTTTTCTTATCCTCCATATCTCGCCCTTTTTCTTATCCTTTTCTTTCCCCTTCGCTTCCTCCTTTTCCTCATCCATTATCTCTTCCTCCTCCTTTTCCTCCACCACCAACACCCTCCGCTATCTCCCCCTCGTCCTCTTCCTCCTCCTCCTCCTCCTCACTTCTTCCTTTCCCTCTGCGATCTCTCGACGACCAGCTGGAGCGAGAGAGGGTGGGGGTGGGGGTAGGGGATTAGGGGGGGTTAGGAAGCAGTTAGGTTAATCCATCTCTGAACTGTTGCCTTATTTGGTCATCGGTTCTTTCTCACTCTCTCTACCCTCGTCCCCCTCCCCTCCTCCCCTTCTCCCTTCCTGTCTTTCTCCCCTTCTCCCTTCCTGTCTTTCTCCCCTTCTCCCATCTCTCCCCCATATTTGCACACTTTTTGTAACTGCCACATGTCTCTCCTTCTCTATTTTCTCCCCGTTCCCTTGTTTCCTCCTCCTTCTTCTCCCCTCCTCCTCTTCTTCCTCTTTTCATTTTCCCTTCCTCTCCTTCCCCCCTTTCATTCTCTCTTCCTCTCCTTCTCCCCTCCTTTCCATCCCATTTTCTTAATGATGTAATATGTCTTTCCTATTTTCAGTGACCTGATCTAACCTACTTCCTTCCATCCTTCCATTCCTCTTTCCCTTTCCCCTTCTCGTCTCTTCTACCCCATCATCTTTACCATCTTCTCTTCCTTTCCCCTTTTCCTTCCCCTCTTCCTTTCCCCTTTTCCTTCCTCTCTTCCTTTCCCCTTTTCCTTCCTCTCTTCCTTTCCCCTTTTCCTTCCTCTCCTCCTTTCCCCTTTTCCCCTTTTCCTTCCTCTCCTCCTTTCCCCTTTTCCCCTTTTCCTTCCTCTCCTCCTTTCCCCTTTTCCCCTTTTCCTTCCTCTCCTCCTTTCCCCTTTTTCTTCCCCTCTTCTCGATTCCCTTTTTTTGTTTTACTTTCCTTCATTTCATCCCTTCTCATCTTTCCTCATTTCCTTTCCATTTTCTCCCCTTCACTCTCCCTTTTTTCTCCCTTTCCCTTCCCTTATCTCTTTTACTTTATTCCTTTTCTCCTTTCCTCTTCCCTCCGTTTCCACCTTTTCTTTTCTGTCCACAATTTCCTTCTCTCTCTCCCATCTTTCTCCTTTCCCCTCTCCCTTCCTCCCTTCCCCTCCCTCGTCCTCTATTCCTCCCCTCCCCTCCCTCCCTCCCTCCCTTTCCCCTCTCCCTCTCCACCCTCCCTTTCCCCTCTCCCTCTCCACCCTCCCTTTCCCCTCTCCCTCTCCATCCTCCCTTTCCCCTCTCCCTCTCCACCCCTGCCCGTCCCTCGCTCTTTCCTGTCACGTAGTCGCTGATCTCAGCACTTGTTTGCAGATCTTGTAGGAAGTGGCCTCGTTTTGTGTTGGGTGGGTAGGTGGGGGTGTTGGGGTAGATGGGTAGGGGGGTACAGTAGGGAGTAGACGGGGAGGGGGTAGATTGTCGGGGTCAGAAAGACAGGCAGACAAAATGAGAGAGAGACGGGCTGACAGACATAGATTTAGGCAAAGACTCTCGGTCCTATACACGAAGACAGACATAGGAATAAACAGGCAAACATGGATAAATGATAGGAATGCAGACATACGGAAATATCGGGCAGACATGCTTGCTCGAAGCTGGAAGCTACAAGTGGGGTTTTTGTCTATCGATAGACAAACGGATAGACTTACGAACGGATGGACTAACGGACAGACAGACAGACAAGACTTAAAGCCAAACAGACACACGGGCAGACGAACAGAAGAAAAAAACAAACAAACAGACGAACGGACAGACACTGACGGGCAGATAAGAGACACGAACGAACAGAAAGAACACGCGGATATAGACAAGCAGAATGACAGATAGAAAAGTACTTACAAAGAGAGATAAAGACATATACAATTGTCAGACAGACAGACGAATGGCGAGAATCCAGCTAAGAGCCACCCCCCCCCCACCCACCCACCCACCCACCCTTCTCACTTGACCTCTCGTTATTTTTGAAACTATTTATAAATTGGCGGAAAAAAACGACGGATTTTGCGACCGCTGTGCCTCCTTTCCGGTGGTGCTATTCTTGCGCGGAAACCCTACAGGTGCGGGGAGGGATTCTTTTTAGATGCTCAGGTGAGTAAATAGGGGGGGGGGCGGGGTTGGGATAGAGGGGGAGGGGGGGAGAAGGAGAGGGAGGTGAAGGGGAGGAAGGGGGGAAGAGGGAGGGGAAGGGGTGGAAGAGTGGAAGAGAGGGATAGGTAAGAGAGGGAGGGGAAGAGAGGGATAGGTAGGAGAGGGAGGGGAAGAGAGGGGAAGGGAGGGGAAGGGGAGGAAGAGTGGAAGAGGGGAAGAGAGGAAGAGAGGAGGAGGGGTGAGTGGAAGAGATGAATGCGGGAGATGGAGAGGAGAGTAACAGAGCGAGAGAGAGGAAAGGGAGTGGATGAAAAAGTAGTATAGGTGGAGGCTCCGGGAAGCGTAGACGTAGATAGTAGAGAAAGCAAGTTAAGGGGATGGAGAGAATGTTAGGTTAAAAGACGAAAGAGAGCGCGAAAGTGGAAGAATTGAAAGGGAGAAAGAAATGAACGATAAAAAAAATAAAACTTGCTGATACCAACTCGATGTTGTCTCGGGTTAAACAAATTGGATCGTTATTACAGGTGACAATCGCCCCTCCCCCTTCTCTCTCTCCCCACACCCCCTTTACCCGTCTTCATCCCTTTTCTTACCCCCTCCCTCAATCACCCCCACCTCATTCTCTCCCCTCCTCCGTCCTCATACCCCCCCCCCCCAACTCTCTCTTCCAAAGCCAAAGGGCGGCGGTGGTAGGATTCGGGTTGACCTCTGCTGGTCAGGTGCAGTCTCAGGTCACTTGCCGGAGGGTCGGAGGACGAAAATAGGGTCATTGGGAGGACCGGGTCAACACGTTTGTTTAATTTGTTGGTGGTAGATTGGCTCTGATAAGGGCAGTGATAATGACAGCCAAATTGATAATTATGTTAATGGTGATGGCCTCTTTTACAGGGGGTGGTGGTGGGGGGTGGGGAGATTGATGAGCGAGAACAGCATGTTTTGTGATGTGTTGAGCTTATTGTGATGGGTACCACACCACGCCAGACATACTCTGTATACACATCGCACACTCATACTCACAGTCCTACCCACTATGCATACACACGCACACACATACCTACCTATCTATATGTACACAAACAGATACCTCACCACATACACACCAATACACACACACACACACGCACACACCAATACACACAAAAATAAAACAAACACAAACCAAATCAACACACAAACATGCCTTTCACAAACACGACGACAATATAAAACACCACCACCACTACCACTACCACCACCAACAACAACAACAACAAAACAACAACAACAACAACAACAACAACAACAAAGACGAGGCGACCCAGTCCTCCCTATAGGTAGCTCGAGGCGACAGCGTTAGTCCGTCGAGGCAGAGGTTCGGGTCGGGAGAAAAGAATTTGCAAGGGTGGCGTTGCAGTTGGAAGATGCAGGTCGTGTTGTTGTTGTTAGTGGTGGTGTCTTGATTATGGGTTTATTGATTTTTGTTGTTAGTACTCGAACTATTACTCTTATTATCACTATTATCATTACTATTACTGTTATCATTACTATTACTGTTATCATTACTGTTTCTGTTACTATTACTATTATTATTAATATTAGCATTATCATTACTGTAGCCATTACTATCACTATTACTATTACTGTTATCATTAATATTAGTATTATCATTACAATAACTATTTTTATTACTATTACCATTTTTATTACATTACTATTACTATTATTGTTACTATTACTATTGTAGTTACTAATGCTATTACTGCTGTTATTACTTACTATGATTATTGTTATCATTGCCATTGCTATTGTTATTGCTGTTGTTATTGTTAGGATGATTGTCATTATTTTTATTATTATCATCACTACTGCTGCTTCTACAACTACTGTCCTTATTGTTGTTATTATTATTATTAGTTATTATTATTATTGTTGTTATTGTTATTATTTGTTATTGTTGTTGTTATTATTATTATTATTTATTATTATTATCATCATCATCATCATCATCACCACCACCACCGTTAGTGCCGTTGTTCTTATCGTAAGTTTTCATTGTTTATGGTGGTTATTGTTATTCTCAGTATTATCACCATTATCATTATCATGGTGATGATGACGTCATTAGTGATAGTGATAATCGATAATGAAGAAAAAAATAAAAAGCACTCTGAGCAAGACTTAGAGAGAGGCCCGAAGATATTACCCCCACCCCCGCAAAGAGACAGGTTGATGAAAGCGAGCATGAGAACGAGGGTAGGAGGGTGGGACGGTGGGTGCTGAGGGAGGAGGGAGGGTACTGAGGGAAGAGGAGGAGGGAGGGAAGGAGGGTGCTGAGGGAGGAGGGAGGGAGGAAGGGTACTGAGGGAGGAGGGAGGGAGGAAGGGAGGGTACTGAGGGAAGAGGGAGGGAAGGAGGGTGCTGAGGGAGGAGGGAGGGAAGGAGGGTGCTGAGGGAAGAGGGAGGAGTGAGGGAAGGAGGGTGCTGAGGGAAGAGGGAGGGAGGAAGGGAGGGTACTGAGGGAAGAGGGAGGAGGGAGGGAAGGAGGGGGCTGAGGGAGGAGGGAGGGAGGAAAGGTACTGAGGGAGGAGGGAGGGAGGAAGGGAGGGTACTGAGGGAAGAGGGAGGGAGGAGGGAGGGAAGGAGGGTGCTGAGGGAAGAGGGAGGAGGGAGGAAGGAGGGTTAGCAGGGGAGAGAGGGAGGGAGGAAGGGAGGGTACTGAGGGGGAAGAGGGAGGAGGGAGGGAAGAGGAGGGGGCTGAGGGAGAGAGGGGAGGGAGGGAGGAAAGGTACTGAGGGAGGAGGGAGGGAGGAAGGGAGGGTACTGAGGGAAGAGGGAGGAAGGAGGGTGCTGAGGGAGGAGGGAGGGAAGGAGGGTGCTGAGGGAAGAGGGAGGAGGGAGGGAAGGAGGGTGCTGAGGGAAGAGGGAGGGGGAGGGAAGGAGGGGTGCTGAGGGAGAGAGGGAGGGAGGAAGGGAGAGGTGCACTGAGGGAAGAGGGAGGAAGGAGGTGCTGAGGGAGGAGGGAGGGTACTGAGGGGAAGAGAGGAGGAGGGAGGGAAGGAGGGTGCTGAGGGAGGAGGGAGGGAGGAAGGGTACTGAGGGAGGAGGGAGGGAGGAAGGGAGGGTACTGAGGGAAGAGGGAGGAAGGAGGGTGCTGAGGGAGGGGAGGGGAGGGAAGGAGGGTGCTGAGGGAGGGAGGGAAGGAGGGTGCTGAGGGAGGGAGGGGGAGGGAAGGAGGGTGCTGAGGGGAAGAGGGAGGAGGGAGGGAGAGAGGGTACTGAGGGAAGAGGGAGGAGGGAGGGGAAGAGGAGGGGGCTGAGGGAGGAGGGAGGGAGGAAAGGTACTGAGGGAGGAGGGAGGGAGGAAGGGAGGGGGTGCTGAGGGAGGAGGGAGGGAAGGAGGGTGCTGAGGGAAGAGGGAGGAGGGAGGGAAGGAGGGTGCTGAGGGAAGAGGGAGGGAGGAAGGGAGGGTACTGAGGGAAGAGGGAGGAGGGAGGGAAGGAGGGAGGAGGGAGGAGGGAGGGAGGAGGCTGAGGGTGCTGAGGGAAGAGGGAGGGAGGGTGCTGAGGGAAGAGGGAGGGAGGGTGCTGAGGGAAGAGGGAGGGAGGGTGCTGAGGGAAGAGGGAGGAGGAAGGGAAGGATGGTGCTGAGGGAGGAGGGAGGAGGGAGGGAGGGAAGGAGGTAAGGAGGTTGCTGAGGGAGGAGGGAGGGTACTGAGGGAAGAGGGAAGAGGGAGGAGGGAGGGAGGGAAGGAGGTAAGGAGGTTGCTGAGGGAGGAGGGAGGGTACTGAGGGAAGAGGGAAGAGGGAGGAGGGAGGGAGGGAAGGAGGTAAGGAGGTTGCTGAGGGAGGAGGGAGGGTACTGAGGGAAGAGGGAAGAGGGAGGAGGGAGGGAGGGAGGGAGGGTACTGAGGGAAGAGGGAGGGAGGTTGCTGAGGGAAGAGGGAGGGAGGGAGGGAGGGTGCTGAGGGAAGAGGGGGGAGGGAGGGAGGGTGCTGAGGGAAGAGGGAGGAGAGGAGGAGGGGCGGAGGAGCGGAGGGGCGGAGGGGCACGCACTCAGCTGGGCCCCCAAGGTTCGACGGCCGCGTGTGACCTACCCTTCCTGGCCGACCCCGCTCACTCCAGTCCCCGCCTTGCTCGCTCTCATGTTTACTCTCTCTCTTTCTCTTTATCTCTCTTTATCTCTCTTTCTCTCTCTCGCTCTCATGTTTACTCTCTCTCTCGCTCTCATGTTTACTCTCTCTCTCGCTCTCATGTTTACTCTCTCTCGCTCTCATGTTTACTCTCTCTCGCTCTCATGTTTACTCTCTCTCTTTTTCTCTTTCTTTTTTTTTTCTCTCTCTCGCTCTCTCTCTCTCTTTCTCTTTCTAGCTCTCTCTTTCTCTTTCTAGCTCTCTCTTTCTCTTTCTAGCTCTCTCTTTCTCTTTCTAGCTCTCTCTTTCTCTTTCTAGCTCTCTCTCTCTCTCTCTCTCTCTCTCTCTCTCTCTCTCTCTCTCTCTCTCTCTCTCTCTCTCTCTCTCTCTCTCTCTCTCTCTCTCTCTCTCTCTCTCTCTCTCTCTCTCTCTCTCTCTCTCTCTCTCTGCCCCCCCTCCCCCTCTCTCTCTGTCTTGTAATTGTTTTTGTTTAGATAATATTATCTCTAATTATTTTTTTTCTAACGTTGGCGGTCTTACATCTGATTGGTTTTTGTCTCCTCTACACTTTGTTCTTCTTTGTGTGTCTTTGTCTTTGTCTTTGTCTCTGTCTTTGTTTTTCTCTCGTCTTATGGCTATAGATTGATGAAACTGAAGATTGCTGTAACAAAGTTCTATACCACATTTTTATATTTATGATAAGTGTATCAGTAACACATTACACCGAAAAGAAAGTAAGAAAATTACAATATTTAGATATAAAAGAAAAGCAAATATGGAAATAAGATAGATGCTAATGCAGTGAATGAATTTGAATTATCTCCATATCTTTTTTTTTTCTCTCTCTCTCTTACCCTTTCTCTCGTCTCTCTCTCTCTCTCTTTCTCTCTCTTTCTCTCTTCCCCTCTCCCTCCCCCTCCCCCTCTCCCTCTCCCCTACCCCACTCCCTTACCCCTACCCCTCTCCCCTACCCTCTCACCCTCTCCTCCTCTCTCTCTCTCCCTCCCCTCCCCCTCTCCCTCCCCTCCCCTCTCCCCTACCTCTCTCCCCTCCTCCTCTTCCCTACCTCTCTCCCCTCCCCTCCCCCTCCCCCTCTCCTCTCTTAGTTTATATGGAACCTGATTGAACTGGAAAAAAATACTTTCTACGTGGTCTGTCAGTACTGCCTCCCTAACGGGAATGCAAACTCACAGACCGGGTGCCGTAGATCGCCTTCTGCTGGGTGAGGGAGGGAGGGGAGGGAAGGAGGAGGAGGGAAGGCCTATTTTCGTGCGAGGAATGTGCGAATTGGGACTTTGCTTTGTGGGCGTTTTATATGTGGGTTTGTGTGTGTATGGTTGTGTGTGTGTGTATGTATGTATGTATGTATGTATGTATGTATGTGTATGTAGGAGGTAGATGTGATTGTTGTAGGTGTGTGTTTTGTTTGTTTGTTTGTTTATATATTTGTATTTATATTTCTTACTCTATATTTACCATCATATCCTAGTTATGGTGCGTGCGATTATATTCCTTTATGTAAAGGGTATGATCATCCCTATTTGCGTGTGCGTGAGTCTCCAAGGGTCAAATGCACATGTACCAGCCCAGTTCACAGGTACACACACACGTCTCACTTGCTGGCCAGATCTATCATAAAGGTCTTCTACCTCACAGGTTATTTACAGTCCTGTGTGTACTTATGGGGGAGGTAAGGGAAGGGGGGAGGGGGGAGGGAGGGATATGGAGGGCTATGGAGGGCTATGGAGGTATAGGTGAAGAAGGGAGGGGATAGGGAAAGAGAAGGAAGGAAGGGGAAAGAGAGCGAGGGGGAGAAGGAAGGACGAAATGGGCGAAGAAAAGATGAGGGAGAAGAGGGGAATGAAGGGATGGGGAGTGATGCTGGGGGTGAGGGGAGACAAGGGGAGGCCATCATTGCCACTACTCATTACACGCTACTGGGCAGACTATTATACCGGCAATAAGATCTTAGTATTCCCTTGTTTCTGGGAGCCCACGGCTTATCCCCTCCTCCCCTTCCCTCCTGTCATTAACTCCTTCAGGCTATATTGTTTTCCTTAATCTATTTTTCCGTAGGTCTTCTCCATCTCCCTATCCCACTCTTTCTCTGTCTCTCTCTCTCCCCCTCCCTCCCTCCCTCCCTCCCCTCCCACACACACACACACACACACACACACACACTCACACTCCCCCCCCCAAACACAAACCTACACAGGCTCCCTTTCTCCCACCCCGCTTCCTCCCTCCCCCTCCCCCTTCCTCCCATTTCTTAATTCCCCCATTTCACCTTCCTGATGACGAATTCCAGTCTTTTCATTGAATATCAAATAGTGACAGCTGTAGTAGGCCTTGAAATTTGTTTATAGACTCGTTTTTTTCCGTGGCCAAGGTTTTTTTCGGTTCGTGCGTTAATGTCAAGGTCGAGGTAGGATTAGGAGGGAAGTGGTGTGGAGGAGAGATAGGAGGAGATAAGTGGAGAGAGGGTCCTTCTCCACTTCCTTCTGTCCGTCTTCTTCCTCTTCCTCCTCCTCCTTACTTCTGTCCGTATACACACACACACACACACACATAATTAGACTTGTCAACTTCTTAATTAGTTCACACCCTTGCCTTATTAACGAGTCACACGAGCCTGACTAGATTTGCATATCCATGGTGTATCAAGAGGAACACTGGCCAGGCACACCTCATTTCTTCTTCCCCGCTTAGCAGTCTTGACTTTTTTTTATGTTTGTAAGGGGTGAGAGACCTTGTTCACAAATACGAGGTTTAAAACTAGAGAAGAAAAGAAAATTCTAGCCTCTTTTTTAACTAAATGTGGGAATTCCTTCTCAATATTAGTCCAGATATTGTCTTTAAAGTACGGCAATTATGGAGGTCTGATCAATGGAAGGTATTCTCGAAAAATCGAAAAAGAGGACGCTAGTATTAATTAATTACGTACTGTTATGCCTAGGTTATCGCGTGCATGCATGCCTGGCACCGTGTGTATTTGGACGAGTGTAAAGAGATATATTTCTGTACCAGTGTCTTGGAATGTTCATAAATACATCACGAGTATCTGTTGAAACTTAGTATGAGTAACTGTGAATATCTGTAGAAATACACATAACTATTTCTTATCTTAAATGTTCGCATTACTTTGAGAAACCATCATTGAATGCCTAAGGGGTTTTACTTGAATGAATCTAGTTTTTTGAAAGGAAAAGCCTCGTTTCCAGGCACATGCTCACGCCTCAGGAAAGTTGTGTTGAAAACTAATATGGCAGAATGGCGATATGGCAACTGCTCTGAGTGTGTTAGGATTTTGGCCTTATTTTCAGCCTCAAATTGGGTTGCCAAGTCCACTTACTATTATATGAGTTCCGTTCACGAATATGCGACGTCGCTGGCATATAATTTGGATTATTATGGATTAATATTTCTTGGATGCTTAGTTTTGTATACATTTTTTTTTTTCTTCTTCTCATTTTATAACTTTAATGAAATAACCGCCACTCCCGTAGTACATTTTAGCTAGTTATTTTCCGTGATTTAAGACAAAATATGATTTCAATTGGAAATATTTCCTTTATTTTCATTTTTCCTTTTGATGTTTTAAAAGATCCTTGCTTTTGCCTCTGTGGAATCCTTAAAGTGCCTAATCTTACACAAGCAGTAATAACACGTCATTTACTATTACGGTATACTGTATATTTACGAAACTGTTAGGGTATTGGTCATGGCTAAGAAGTGCATGACTGGGGCCGTTGAGAACCGCTTGATATCAAGAGAATCTCCTGATATCTAATTCCATAAGTAAGAGCGATGTTGATGAGAAATACCTTTTCAATATTTTTTTTTTCTGTTTCATTTTCGATATTTTCTGCAAAAAATATTTTTTTTCCAATATTTTTTGCTTTGTTCTTTCAATAATCCTTTTCTGTACTTTTTTTTTTATTTTATTTTCTTTCTATTTGCTTTTTTTCATATCTTTTCTTTTATGGTTCCTTTTTCATTGGTTTTGGCTATCAAGTATCTGCTGACTGGAAGTGATGGATAATGTGAATAGAAAATAAACTGATTGACAGATACGGATAAATGCGCATTCATATAAACACCTAGATATAACGTTAAGGTTGACAATCCTCAGCCTCCCTCGCGAGTGTCTCACTTCTTAATCAGCGGCGTTTCTCATGTTTATAAAGGGTCTTTGGTCATGAGAACCCGACAGCCACTCTATCTCTTTTTCGCTACATAGTTGTTTATTCTATTTCCAAAGATCTTCTTCCACGTGGGTTTTCCAACTCCTTCTTTCTCTCTCTCTCTCTTTTTATCTCTCTCTCTTTCTCTTTCTCTTTCTCTTTCTCTTTCTCTCTCTCTCTCTCTTTCTCTCTCTCTTTCTCTCTCTCTCTTTCTAGCTCTCTCTCTCTCTTTCTCTCTCTCTTTCTCTTTCTCTTTCTCTCTCTCTCTCTCTCTCTCTCTCTCTCTCTCTCTCTCTCTCTCTCTCTCTCTCTCTCTCTCTCTCTCTCTCTCTCTCTCTGCCCCCCCCCTCTCTGCCCCCCCCTCTCTCTCTGTCTCTGTCTCTCCTCGTTTTCTGTCTTTGTTGTATGTATTCGTTTTTTTGTAATTGCTTTTTGTTTAGATAATATTATCTCTAATTATTTTTTTTCTAACGTTGGCGGTCTTACATCTGATTGGTTTTTGTCTCCCTCTGCTGTCTTTGTTCTTTCTCTTTTTGTGTGTCTTTGTCTTTGTCTTTGTCTCTGTCTTTGTTTTTCTCTCGTCTTATGCATGGTAGATTGATGAAACTGAAGATTGTTGTAATAAAAGCTCCATACCACATTTTTATATTTATGATAAGTGTATCAGTAACACATTACACCGAAAAGAAAGTAAGAAAATTACAATATTTAGATATAAAAGAAAAGCAAATATGGAAATAAGATAGATGCTAATGCAGTGAATGAATTTGAATTATCTCCATATCTTTTTTTTTTCTCTCTCTCTCTTACCCTTTCTCTCGTCCCTCCCCCTCTCCCCTACCTCTCTCCCCTCCCCTCCCCCTCTTCCCTACCTCTCTCCCCTCCCCTCCCCCTCTCCCCTCTCCCTCTCTTAGTTTATATGGAAACCTATCAGAAATCGGAAAAAAACACTTTCTACGTGGTCTGTCGTGACGGCCGCCTCCTAACGGGAATGCAAACTCACAGACCGCGCCGTAGACTCGCCTTCTGCTGGGTGAGGGAGGGAGGGAGGGAAGGAGGGAGGAGGGAAGGCCTATTTTCGTGCGAGGAATGTGCGAATTGGGACTTTGCTTTGTGGGCGTCGGCAGGTGTGGGTTTTGTGTGTGTGTGTATGTGGTTGTGTGTGTGTGTATGTATGTATGTATGTATGTATGTATGTATGTGTATGTAGGAGGTAGATGTGATTGTTGTAGGTGTGTGTTTTGTTTGTTTGTTTGTTTATATATTTGTATTTATATTTACCTATTTACCATCATATCCTAGTTAAGGGTGCGTGCGATTATATCTCTTTGCGTGTGCGTGCGATCATCCCTATTTGCGTGTGCGTGCGAGTCTCCACAGTCGTGCACATGTACCAGCCCAGTTCACAGGTACACACACACGTCTCACTTGCTGGTCAGATCTTATCATAAAGGCCTTCACCTCACACAGGTTATTTACAGTCCTGTGTGTACTTATGGGGGAGGTAAGGGAAGGGGGGAGGGGGGAGGGAGGGATATGGAGGGCTATGGAGGGCTATGGAGGTATAGGTGAAGAAGGGAGGGGATAGGGAAAGAGAAGGGAAGGGAAGGGAAAAGAGAGCGAGGGGGAGAAGGGAAGCGAATGAAATGGGCGAAGAAAAGGGATGAGGGAGAAGAGGGGAAATGAAGGGATGGGAGGAGGGGCGCTGGGGGGGGGGTGAGGGGAGACAAGGGAGGCCATCATTGGCCACTACTCATTACACGCTACTGGGCAGACTATTATACCGGCAATAAGATCTTAGTATTCCCTTTGCTCTCTGGGGAGTCTTAAGGCTTATCCCCCTCCCCCTCCCCTTCCCCCCTCCCTGTCATTAACTCCTTCAGGCTATATTGTTTTCCTTAATCTATTTTTCCGTAGGTCTTCTCCATCTCCCTATCCCACTCTTTCTCTGTCTCTCTCTCTCCCCCTCCCTCCCTCCCTCCCTCCCTCCCACACACACACACACACACACACACACACTCCCCCCCCCCCCCCCCCCCCCCAAACACAAACCTACACAGGCTCCCTTTCTCCCACCCTCTGCTTCCTCCCTCCCCCCTCCCCCTTCCCTCCCATTCCCCTTAATTCCCCCCATTTCACCTTCCTGATGACGAATTCCAGTCTTTTCATTGAATATCAAAGGGTGACAGCTGTAGTAGGCCTTGAAATTTGTTTATAGACTACCTTCGTTTTTTTCCGTGTGTGGCCAAGGTTTTTTTTCGGTTCGTGCGTTAATGTCAAGGTCGAGGTAGATTAGGGGGGAGGGAAGTGGTGGTGGAGGGAGAGAGATAGAGGAGATATGGAGAGAGGGTCCTTCTCCACTTCCTTCTGTCCGTCTTCTTCCTCCTCCTCCTTACTTCTGTCCGTCTTCTTCCTCACTTCTGTCCGTCTTCCTCCTCCTCCTCTTCCTTCTGTCCGTCTTCTTCCTCCTCCTCCTTACTTCTGTCCGTCTTCTTCCTCCTCCTCTTCCTTCTGCCCGTTTTCTTCCTCCTTCTCTTCCTTCTGTCCGTCTTCTTCCTCCTCCTCTCCCTACTGTCCGTCTTCTTCCTCCTCCTCTCCCTTCTGCCCGTTTTCTTCCTCCTCCTTCCTTCTGTCCGTCTTCCTCCCCCTCCTCTCTCTATCCGTCTATCTCCTCCTCCCTCCTCTCTCCGTCTTCCTCCTCATTTCTCTTTATCCCTCCCCTCCCCCCTCTATCCTTCTTTCCCTCCCTCCTACTGTGTCTCCCCCTTTATCCCTTCCTTCCCCCCTCCCCCCCTAGTCAATAGCCTCCGATGAAACTCATATTTCAACTCCTCGAAAACACCTTAGTTTAGTAGTGTAAACAACAATATCACTTTGACGGGGGGGGGGGGGGCATACGACACCCTTCTCCCCCTCCCCCGTCTCCTCATTTTTCTTCCACTTTGCCCTTATCCTCCTCCCCCCCTTGCTCCGCTCCTCCCCTCTCTCCTCCCCTCTCTCCTATCTCCTCCCCTCTCTCCTCTCTCCTCCCCTCTCTCCTCTCTCCTCCCCTCTCTCTATCTCTCCTCCCCTCTTCCCTCTCTCCTCCCCTCTTCCCTCTCTCCTCCCCTCTTCCCTCTCTCCTCACCTCTTCCCTCTCTCCTCCCCTCTTCCCTCTCTCCTCCCCTCTTCCCTCTCTCCTCCCCTCTTCCCTCTCTCCTCCCCTCTTCCCTCTCTCCTCCCCTCTTCCCTCTCTCCTCCCCTCTTCCCTCTCTCCTCCCCTCTTCCCTCTCTCCTCCCCTCTTCCCTCTCCTCCCCCTCTTCCCTCTCCTCCTCCTCCTCTCCCCTCTCTCCTCCCCTCTCCCCTCTCTCCTCTCCTCTCCTCTCCTCCCTTTCTCTCTCTCCTCTCCTCTTCCCTCTCTCCTCTCCGTCTTCCCTCTCTCCTCTCCGTCTTCCCTCTCTCCTCTCCGTCTTCCCTCTCTCCTCCCCTCTTCCCTCTCTCCTCCCCCCTCCCCTCTCTCCTCCCCCCCTCCCCTCTCTCCTCCCCCCCTCCCCTCTCTCCCCCCCCCTCCCCTCTCTCCTCCCCCTTCCCCTCTCATCTCTCCCCTCCTTAATGCATAACGTCATCTAGTATTTGAAGTCGGAGGAGGGGAGAGGGGGAGGGAGAGGGAGATGGTCGGACATCGGGGAATCCCCTAAGTTGTCTAAAGTAAACAAGCTCTCCCTTATCTCATCTCCCCTTGCTTCGTCTCCCCTCTCTCTCCCGTGATTCCTTCTCCTCCTGTTCCTCCTCGTCTCTTTGTTTATACTCTCTCTTTCTCTTTCTCTTTCTCTTTCTCTCTCTGTCCCCCTCTTTCCCTCTCCCCTTCTCTCTCTCTCTCTCTCTCTCTCTCTCTCTCTCTCTCTCTCTCTCTCTCTCTCTCTCTCTCTCTCTCTCTCTCTCTCTCTCTCTCTCTCTCTCTCTCTCTCTCTCTCTCTCTCTCTCTCTCTCTCTCTCTCTCTCTCTCTCTCTCTCTCTCTCTCTCTCTCTCTCTCTCTCTCTCTCTCTCCATCTCTCTCTCTCTTTCTCTCTCTCTCTCTCTCTCTCTCTCTCTCTCTCTCTCTCTCTCTCTCTCTCTCTCTCTCTCTCTCTCTCTCTCTCTCTCTCTCTCTCTCTCTCTCTCTCTCTCTCTCTCTCTCTCTCTCTCTCTCTCTCTCTCTCTCTCTCTCTCTCTCTCTCTCTCTCTCTCTCTCTCTCTCTCTCTCTCTCTCTCTCTCTCTCTCTCTCTCTCTCTCTCTCTCTCTCCATCTCCCTCCCTCCCTCCCTCCCATCCATCCCTCTTTTCCCATCTTTCTCTCCTCTCCCCAGCCCAACTCCCCTTTCCTTGCTTCTGTCGACAGCTGTGTCTCTTCCCTGTTATTGTGACCTTGTCCTAATGGCTGTCTCGCCTTGTTTTGTTTTTGCGAATTAGCGTTTGTCTTGAATTTCACACTCGGTGGGATTGTCGTTCTTCGCTTCTATCTCGGCTCTCGTCTTTCTCTCTTTTCTTTCATGTTTTCCTCTTTTCTCGTCTGCCTCGGTCGTCTTCCTCTTGTCTCATCCTCTCATCTTCCTCTCTCCCGTTTGTGCTCGTTTCTTGCCTGCCTGTTATTTTTTTTCCCCTCTTCTCTGGTTTTCTCTTCTCCCGTTATTCTCATTCTTTCTCTGTGGGAAAGAACAACAAGGCGAAAATGAGGTGGAAGAGGAAAAGGAGGAGAAAAAAGAGGATGGGGATGAGAATGAGGAAGAGGAAGAGGAGGAGGACGACGACGACGTTATAAATAAAACTTGGAGGAGGAGAAGGAAAAGATGATGGTGATGATGATGATGGTGAGAGTGATGATGGTGGTGGTGATAGTGATGATGATGATGGTGGTGGTGGCGATGATGATGGTGGTGAGGATAGTGATGATGATGGTGAGAGAAGATGACGACGATGACGATGCATAAAAGGAAAGATATCCCTTGCGACTTGCGTAGGAATCTTCCCCGACACAAGCGAGTAAATTTACTTTTCATTTTCAGGGCAATGACCCAAGTTCTCCTCTACTGATTGTGAAAGCGGTCTTTTCCCTTTTGTTTTTGACTGACTTACTTTTCATACTTTCTATAAGTATTGATATTTGTTTTTTATTTGATTGATATATTTTATTTCTAGTATGATATATTAGATGAGTAGATTTTTGTTATATAGTTTAGAATTATGTTGTGATGTTTTTGTATTACATTATGTTCGTAGTGGTTTTATTATTATTGAAATATGTTGCGTATTTTTATTAGACAAGTTACATTTGTATTTTTTTATATATATCCAGCAGCGTATGGGAAATGAGTTGAAATTATTTATAGTTGAATAGATAAACGATGTTTCATTTTCATAATATTTAAACAAATTATATTTATATTCACACTAAAAGGATATGTACCGTAAATATATGAAATGTGAAATAGAACATTTTAAAACATTCATGCTCATTCAAAATGTATGTAAAGGGAGATGGAAAATAAGAACGAAAAGGGAAAGAAAAGAGGAAGACAATGAACTACAGACGAAAAAGAAGTTGATGGAAATAAAAGAAAAAAAAGTAAATTGCATTTGCAGAGAGAGAGAGAGAGAGAGAGAGAGACGAACGAACGGGCGTTACAGTAACTGTTAATCACTTGCTTTTCATCCGAGTTCAAAGGCCATCGTGCAGACAAAGGGCCGGTAGCAACGAGGCTCCTCCCGAACTACGGTAGTTCCCCATTCACGAAATCCCTTGATACTCGATAGACAAACCCCCGCCCTAACCCCGGCTCTGATTCCCCCCCCCACTCCCCCCCTCCTCTCGCTCGTTCTCTTTCTTTCTCTCTCTCGATCCCTCCCTCTCTCTCTCTCTCTCTCTCTCTCTCTCTCTCTCTCTCTCTCTCTCTCTCTCTCTCTCTCTCTCTCTCTCTCTCTCTCTCTCTCTATCTCTCCCCCTCTCTCTCTCCCTCTCTCTCTCCCTCTCTCTCTCCCTCTCTCTCTCCCTCTCTCTCTCCCTCTCTCTCTCCCTCTCTCTCTCCCTCTCTCTCTCCCTCTCTCTCTCTCTCTCTCTCTCTCTCTCTCTCTCTCTCTCTCTCTCTCTCTCTCTCTCTCTCTCTCTCTCTCTCTCTCTCCTCTTCTCTCTCTCTCTCTCTCTCTCTCTCTCTCCCTCTCTCTCTCTCTCTCTCTCTCTCTCTCTCTCTCTCTCTCTCTCTCTCTCTCTCTCTCTCTCTCTCTCTCTCTCTCTCTCTCTCTCTCTCTCTCTTCTCTTCCTGCCTTTCACTTCTACTTTCCCTGCTCTCTCTCTCTCATTCTCTCCATCCTCTTCATCTCTACCCCTTCATCTCCACGTCCTCTCCATTTCTCTCTCTATCTTTTTCGTCTTCTCCTCCTCCTCCCCCTCCTCCTCCCTCCTCTTTCTCCTCTTCTTTCTCCTCCTCCTCCTTGCTCCCACCTTCTCCTTCCCCTCGCCTCCTCCCCCTCCTTCCTCCTACCTTCTCCTTCTCTTTCCTTCCTCCTCTCCTTCTCCTTCTCCTTCTCCTTCCTTCCTCCTCACCCTCCTCCTCCTCCTCCCCCTTCTTCCTCTTCGCTTCTCCCGCTTACCATTAAATAAATTAGACCGAAAGGGTAGTTCTCAGCTGAAAAATATCATAATTATAGCCACGGAGGAGGGGGTTAGGTGCTAAAATAAAATAAGGGAGGGGGGGGGGGTGGAGGGGTGCGGGGGAAGGGGGGATCTTTTAAGAGATCGAGAAGGAAGGGGGGTGGAGGGGCGGAGGGACTGGGGGGGGGGGGGAGGCTGGGATCACGGAAAGGGGAGAGTTGTTGTAAAATGTATGATATTCCGTAATACCATAACGATGCGTAATATCATATGCTGCATAATGAATAAGAATGATACATAAGTAACGAGAGGGGGAGGGGGAAGGGGAAGGGGAAGGGAAACGGACAAGGGGAAGGGGGAAGGGGGAGGGGGAGGAGACGCGGAGCTTGTGTATAATATTCGGTCGCCGAATTTTGCTCGAAAGAAATATGATGCGGTAATAAAGATAATCCGATAAAATGATATTTATACTAATGATGATACATGTGAAATTTCGAAAGGTTGGAAATGACTGAGAGAACGTTTTTTTTTTCCTTGTGTGTATCTTATCTGTTTGTTTGCCATTCTCTTTCTCTTTTTTTTACGAAAGACGGAAAAGAAAGAGACAAGAATAAAAGGAAATAAATGGAGAGAAGTGCTCAGAACAAAAGAGCAAGAATGGAAGGGAGAGAGAAAGAAAGACAAGGAGTGGAAAGAGAACAGTGAAAGAGAGAGAAAGAGAACACGCCAAAAGAGGGAGAAAACACGGCAAAAAAGGGAGGGAGACAACGCCAATAGATTAAGAGAAAAAGAAAGAGATAAAAAGAAAGCAAGAAAAAGCAAAAAGAAAGAGCGGGAGAAGACTCTTCCCCCTTCCCCCCTCCCCCCTATCCGTCCGTACACACCGAAGTCTCCCGAAGAGTTGAATCGCCATCAGAAACACGTGTCGTAACTCCACTTCACGGGGGCAAGATAAGCCTAATTATTTTCAATTAAGGACCCTGAACTTTGGGAGGATTCGCCCCGTTGCTAGATTGCCTTGGAAGATGTAAACAGTTGGGGAGGGAGGCTTCATTTGAATATGCAACGTGAAAAGGGGGAGTCTATTTGCATACTTGTGTAAAGATGCATACATTAGTGTGTGTGTGTGTGCAATGGCATATATGATTATTATTTTATATTAAATAATAAAGATCCGTTTTATGATCTGTGCAAAACCATCTGTATCTATCTATCTATGTATCTATCTATCTATCTATCTATCATGTATCTGCACTATCATTAAGCAGGGTTAAAGGTGCTCGGGCTAATGAGAAGCAGAGGTTGAAAGGCCTCTCTGAGATTTTTTTAGATCTATGCAAATGAGTTAGGCCTAACTGAAGAAAAAAGGGAGAAGGGAAAGAACAAATGAAGGGGACGGCGGGGAGGAACGAACACACACACACACACACACAGAGAGAGAGAGAGAGAGAGAGAGAGAGAGAGAGAGAGAGAGAGAGAGAGAGAGAGAGAGAGGAGCAGAGAGCAGAGAACTGGAATGATATAGAGGGAGTGAGGGGAGGGTATAGGAGGAAGGGGTGGGGTAGGGGTAGGGGTAGGGGCAGGGGTAGGGTCAGGGGCAGGGGTAAGGTAATAAGCCTTAGGCATAAACCCGAACCTCAGGAGACGTAATGAGCAGAACGCCCTAGGTCTATGTAATTTGGAAGTTTAAGCCTATCGAACTTGATTTTGAAGGTGTTCCTATTGAAACTTTTTTTTTTTTTCTTAATCAGGTTTTTATGTTTTAATTTGGTTTATAATTTGGCTTATTAGGAATGGTAATAACAATGATAATGATAGTTATTTTTAATATTTTTTTATTATTATTACTATGAAAAGAATGATTGTAATTCATAATAAGAATGATAATCTAGTCTTACTATTAATAGCGATGAAGATAATGATAATACTAATGATAATTACGATGACAGTGATGATAGTAAGGATGTTAATTGCAATTAAAGAGATGATTATCAAGAGAATCATCATTATTCTTTTTCCTGTTGTTCTCATTTTGTATGAAAAGTGTTCTTGTCATGATCATTAATTAGATAATAAAGTGTTCTACGTTTTTGACATTTAAAATTTTACATTCTAAAATCTTGCTAGACCTAATACTCTTTTTTTTCTTTCTTTTAAGGTACGTGAAGTCGACTTCGGGAAGAGGAAGAGGAAGAGGAAGAGGAAGTGGAAGAGGAAAAGGAAGAGGGTGAGGTTCCAGAAATGAAACGGGAACAAAGATAGGAAGAACAACTCAAGAGAAAGTTTCCTTTTTCTTTTTTGCTTTCTTTCCGTTGAGTTTTATGTTTTCCTTTCATCTATTTTTTATTTGTTTCTTGTTGAGATATTCTTTTTATATTTCATTTGTTGCTGCGTTATTGCTTGCACTGATGTCACCAGTGATACTTTTCAATGTCTCGTGTACGTGAGTGTATGTGTGCATGCGTGTCCGTGTGCATGTGCGTATGTGCATGCGTGTGCGCGTGTTAATTCTTTCTATCCCCCCTCCTTCCCTCCCCTCTTCCTTCCTTCCTTCCTTTCCTCCCTCCTTTCCTCCCTCCTTCCCTCCATCCTTTCCTCCCTCCCTTCCCTCCCTCCTTCCCTCTTTCCTTCCCTCCTTCCTTCCCTCTCTCCCTCCCTCCTTCCCTCCCTCTCTCCCTCCCTCCCTCCTCCCCCCCCCCTCCCCTCCCCTCCCCTCCCCTCCCCTCCCCCCCTCTCACTCCCGCAGGCCATCTGCGGTTGCAGCGACGTAGGAGGAAGTACCCTCACCCTAAAAGAGTGAAGAGTGCGTTCACAAGAGTCATCGTGGCGAGTGGAGGGAGCCTTGCCGGTCAGAAGAACCATTGGAAACACGTCATCACTAAGGCGGGGTGGGGTGGGGGGTGTAGGGTTCTCCCACTCTCCCTCTCCCACTCTCCCACTCTCCCTCTCCCTCTCCCTCTCCCTATTGCTTTTTCTCTCTCCATTTCCCCCTTCCCTCTCGATCTCTCCCTTCCCCCCTTCCCTCTCGATCTCTCCCTTTCCCCCTTCACTCTCGATCTCTCCTCTCCCCCTTTCCTATCCTTCTCACTTACCCACCCTCACTCTTGTTCTCCCTCCCCTCTCTTTCGTTCTCTCCTTTCACCCGAACAGTTGTGCGCATGCGTCTGATGTGTGTCGCTATGTCTAGTCCTCTTCGCCTTGAGGGAAAACTCAGATAAATTAATTAATTATCTGAGAGTGGAGGAGGGATGAGGGATGAGGGAAGGGAAGAAAAGTGGGGGAGTGGAAGGGGAGAGAGAGTGAAAGAAAGGAGAGAGAGGAGAGAAAAAGAGAGGAGAGAGAGAGAGAAAGAGAAAGGAGAGAGAGAGGAAAAGGAGAGAAGAGAGAGGAAGAGGGGTAAAAAAAATGAAGGTAGAGTAAGTGGGAGATGAATGGGTGAGGGGAGGAGGAGGAGGAGGAGAAGGACTGGAATTTAAGAAAAATAGAACTGGGAGTAGGCCCGAACTAGGGGGGAGGGGGTAGTGTGGGGAGGCAGGGGAAAAGGTGAGGGGAAGGAGATGAAGAAAGGAGAGAGGGATTAAAAAAGACGAAGATAAAACAAGGAATTAAGAGGATCAACGAGACATTTTAGAGGAGAGAGATAAGAGATAAGAATCAAGGAAAGACAGGAAGAGGGAGCGAGAGGGGGAGAGATGGAGAGAGAGGGGGAGAGATGGAGCGAGAGGGAGAGAGAGGGGGAAAGATGGAGCGAGAGGGGGTGGGGTGGGGGTGGGGGTGGGGGGGTTAGAGAGAGACAATTAGCTAAGGCCGGTTGATCTAGCGTGACTAATACGGGCCGCTTATGTCAAGAGGGGCAGCCACTACACGAGATCAGGGATGGGGGGGATAGGTAGGTTAGAGGAAGAGGGGAGTAAGAGGGGAGAGGGGGAAGAGAGATGAGAGAGAGAAAAAGGTAGGGGATAGGTAGAATGATTGTGGAGGGGGGAGGGGGAGGGAGGATGAGAACCTGCCTCACATATTCGGGTCAGTCAGCTATGGACGAGGGTGGTAGGGAGGGGGGGTATGGGGTGGGGGTATGGAATGGGGAAGGTTGAAGGGTAGAAAGTAGGAGGGGAAAGGTAGCGGGGGGTGGGGGGTAGGGGGTAGGGGGTTGATAGGAATGGGGATGGGGGATTGATGGGTTGGAAAAAGGGGTGGCTGGAGGGTGGGGGGAGGGGGGTTCTTCACGGTCCTTGACAATACGTGGGCAAGATGGGGGAGAGGGAGGGAAGAAGGGAGGGAGGGAGGTTGTCCGAACTTCTGAGGTTTTGTTTTTGTCTAAATTGCCCTTATTTTTCTAGTACAGTTTGTGATTTTTTTTTTGCGAAGACGAAATACCTGGATATTGATTGAGTATTTTTTATTATTATTATGAAAATCAAAATTACAACGATGATAGTGTTAATGGTCGATAAGATAATTATTTTAGTGTACAATACCTGCTTCAATTATTTACGTTTTTTGCACAAGGTAGTCACATGAACGGTATTATGAATTTTATTGATCTAGTCAATATGATTACAATTTGTTCCTAATCGCAGATCTATATTAGAATATTGTTTTTTAACCATTTATATATATATATATATATATATATATATATATATATATATATATATATATATATATATATATTTGTTTGTTTTATCCGATACAAAAATACTTTTATCAAAGTGAAAAGAAAAGAGAAAATGAGATGAAATAGAAAAAAATAAATGTACGAAGTTACCATAGATTTCTTTTATGTAGATAACACAAAGAGGGAGTAATGGATAACACAAGAAAGAGAAAGGGGGAGGAGACACATGAAGTGCGGGAGGTGGGGAAAAAAGGGGGGGGGGGATTAGGGGGGAGAGTGGAGTAGGGGGTATTCGAGGAGTGAGAGAAAGAGGGAAAGGGAAGAGGAGGGGAGCTAGATAATCCAAATAGAAGAAAGGGGGAAGAACTAGAGACAAGAGGGAGGGAAGGAGGGTGGGTGGGTGGGTGATGGGGGAGTGGGGGAAGGGTAGAGCATATAATTATAGAGTTAATTAGGTTAGTATCGGACGGCGCCTGCCAGCCTTTTGCCAGCACTAATCGGAAGCTGTGGGTGGGCGGAGATGTGGGAGGGGGGAGGGGATAGGGTTGTGGGGAGGGGGGGCAGGGGAGATGGTGTGAGGGGGAGGAGGAGGAAGAGGACATTTTGGGGAAGGGGTAAGGGGGATGGAGGGTAAATTGGGGG
>BOPN01002202.1:72500-85000 GCA_017312705.2 Penaeus japonicus
GTGTGTAGGTGTGTGTTTACATTTTACATGTCTGTTTTTGCGCGAACGTGTTGTAAAACCTGACATTTATTTTTCCTATTCTTTTCATATTAAAAAAAAATAGAAACCACTATTTTAAGAGGCATTGTGTTAACTGTTATAGATGTGGCATTGGTACACATTCTTTCGTCTGTTGAGCATCCGTTTGAATGTGTAATTTTCTATTTATCAGATGTGGAAGGGGAAGGGGAGGGGAAGGGGGGAGCCGTGGGGGCAGGGTTGTGCCTCATTTCCCTTATTACAACAGCCTCCGCTCCTTCCAGCTCTGCCTCTCAAACTCAAACTCCTCGATCCAAGCCTCACTTTCTAAAGAGTCACCCGGCAGCCTTTTTAAAGTGCGGGACTCCTCTCTTGTCCGGACGCAGGTGCAAGCATGAATTCTTAATGGGTGGACGCGGCTGTTAATGCAAGGACTTCCTCTCTTTATGGCAAGTCGGTTTTGGACGATGGAAAGATTTTTTTTTTTTTTTTTTTTTTTTTTTTTTTTTTGGGTGGGGGGGCGGATTTTTTGTCTTTTTATGCATTTGCGTCTGTAGCTTTATTTATGTCTCTGTCTGTGTGTGTGATTGTGTCTCTTTTGCTTTCTCTCTTTCTCTATGTATCTATCTATCTATCTTTCTCTCTCTCTTTATCTCTCTCTCTCTCTCCATCTCTCCCTCTCCCTCTCCCTCTCCCTCTCCCTCGCTCTTTCCTATAATCGTCGCATTACTAATGTTAACAGATCCCTTCTTTCCTTTCCTCTCCAGATTTTGTTTTCGTTATCGCTTCTGTTGTTATTGTTTCTTCATGACTGCTTTTAGGAAGATAACAGATTGGCATTTACCCTTTCCCTGTTCCCCTTCCCTCCCGCTCCCCTCCCCCTCTCCCTCTCCCTCTCCCTCCCCCCCACCCCCTACCCTATCCCCCCTCCCCCCTCCCCCTCCTCCTTCCCTCTCCTCAGAAGCAACACGTGTGATGGCGTTCCTTACCTCCCTCCCCTTCATCCCATACCCCTCCCCCCAACAAAAGGGTTACGCCTCCCCCCACCCCCTCCACAAAGGGTTACGCCCCCCCCTCTCCCCCTCCTTCCCCACCCCTTTCACGGTCTTGACTCCGTCTGGCGGAACGTATGCGTCTTCATGCGTCTTCTGTTGTATTCATGCATCGGCTGTTGTAGTTCTCGTCGTTGGGTTCTTCTCCTCTTCTCCCCTCCTCTCTCTTTCTTCTTTCTCTTTTTCATCTCTCTTCTGTCTTTTTCTTTTTCTATCTCTTTCTCTTTTTCTCATTTTCTCTGTTTTCTCTTTCTCCATTTCTTTCTTTTTCGCTTCTTTCTATCTGTTTGCCTCTTTTTCTTTTTTTTCTGCCTCTCTTTCTCTGTTTCTGTTTCTCTCTTTTTCTTTCTCTCTTTCTGTCCTCTCTCGCTCTTTTTCTGCCCCCTCCTCTCTCTCTCTCTCTCTCTCCTTTTCTTTTTCTTTTTCAGTACTACCACTTCTCCGTCATGTATATCCTCCCACTCTTTCTCCTCTTCCCCCTTCTCCTTCTCCTTCTCCTTCTCCATTTTCTTCTCTTCTTTCCTCCTCCAACTCCTTCTCTTCTTTCCTCCTCCAACTCCTTCTCTTCTTTCCTCTTCCAACTCCTTCTCTTCTTTCCTCTTCCAACTCCTTCTCTTCTTTCCTCTTCCAACTCCTTCTCTTCTTTCCTCTTCCAACTCCTCTTCTTTCCTCTTCCAACTCCTTCTCTTCCTCCCTCCTCCAACTCCTTCTCTTCCTCCCTCCTCCAACTCCTTCTCTTCCTCCCTCCTCCAACTCCTTCTCTTCCTCCCTCCTCCAACTCCTTCTCTTCCTCCCTCCTCCAACTCCTTCTCTTCCTCCCTCCTCCAACTCCTTCTCTTCCTCCCTCCTCCACCTCCTTCTCTTCCTCCCTCCTCCAACTCCTTCTCTTCCTCCCTCCTCCAACTCCTTCTCTTCCTCCCTCCTCCAACTCCTTCTCTTCCTCCCTCCTCCAACTCCTTCTCTTCCTCCCTCCTCCAACTCCTTCTCTTCCTCCCTCCTCCTCTTTCACATCCTCGTTTCCCTCCCTCCTTCACCTCATTCTCTTCCTCCCTTCTCCATCTCCCTCCCTCTCGCCCTCCCTCTCTCCCTCCCTCTCGCCCTCCCTCTCTCCCTCCCTCTCGCCCTCCCTCTCTCCCTCCCTTTTTCTCCCTCTCCCTCCCTCCCTCCTCCCTCTTCCTCCCTCTCCCTCCCTCCCTCCTCCTCCTTCACCACCACCTCTCCCCCTTCCTCCTCCCTCCTCCTTCACCATCTCTCTCCCTCCCTCCCCCTCCCCCCCTTTCCCCGGACCCCCATCTGGCCCGCAGGCTCTTCCCTTTCGAGATCAGCGTTCCGCGACTCCCCTCAGCTGTGGTTTCCCCTTCGCCAATCAGTTCCTGTTCCTTGGCTCTCCTTTTCTTCCTTTGGCTCTTCCCCATTCATTTTCTCTCATTTATTTTCCTTATTCCTTCCATTTCTTCCTTGGTCCTTCGTTTTCTTTCATCATCTCGCTTCTCCCCCCCTTTTTTTTTTTTACCTCCCCCCTCGTCCCGTATTTTCCCCTACCTCTCTCTCTCCTTTTCCTTACCTTCCCCTACCTTCTCAACTTCCCTCTCCCATCTCTCGTCCCCTCCCCTCTCCCCTCTCTCGTCCCCTCCCCTCTCCTCTCCCATCTCTCGTCCCCTCCCCTCTCCTCTCCCATCTCTCGTCCCTCCCCTCTCCTCTCCCATCTCTCGTCCCCTCCCCTCTCCTCTCCCATCTCTCGTCCCTCCCCCCCTCTCTCTCCATCTCGTCCCCTCCCCCTCTCCTCTCCCATCTCTCGTCCCCTCCCTCTCCTCTGCATCTCTCGTCCTCCCTCTCTCTCCCATCTCTCCGTCCCTCCCTCTCCTCTCCCATCTCGTCCTCCCTCTCCTCTCCCATCTCTCGTCCCCTCCCTCTCTCTCTCTCCCATCTCTCGTCCTCCCCCTCTCCTCTCCCATCTCTCGTCCCTCCCTACTCTCTCCCATCTCTCGTCCCACCTCCCTCTCCCTCTCTCCCTGTCTCCCTCCCGTCCCCTCCCCCTCTCCTCTCCCATCTCTCGTCCTCCCTCTCCTCTCCCGTCTCCCTCGTCCCCTCCCCTCTCCCTCCTCCCCATCCCTCTCGTCCCCCTCCCTCTCCCTCTCCCGTCTCTCGTCCCCTCCTCTCCTCCTCTCCCATCTCTCGTCCCCTCCCTCTCCTCTCCATCTCTCGTCCCCTCCCCTCTCCTCTCCCATCTCTCGTCCCCTCCCCCTCTCCTCTCATCTCTCGTCCCTCCCCCTCTCCTCTCCCATCTCTCGTCCCTCCCCCCTCTCCCTCCCTCCCATCTCTCGTCCCCTCCCCCTCTCCATCTCTCGTCCCTCCCCTCTCCCTCTCCCATCTCATCCCCTCCCTCTCCTCTCCCATCTCCTCGTCCCCTCCCTCTCCTCTCCCATCTCTCGTCCTCCCCCTCTCCCATCTCTCGTCCCCCTCCCCTCTCCTCTCCCATCTCTCACGTCCCTCCCCCTCTCCCATCTCTCGTCCCCTCCCCTCTCCTCTCCCATCTCTCGTCCCCTCCCCTCTCCTCTCCCATCTCTCGTCCCCTCCCCTCTCCTCTCCCATCTCTCGTCCCCTCCCCTCTCCTCTCCCATCTCTCGTCCCCTCCCCTCTCCTCTCCCATCTCTCGTCCCCTCCCCTCTCCCATCTCTCGTCCCCTCCCCTCTCCTCTCCCATCTCTCGTCCCCTCCCCTCTCCCATCTCTCGTCCCCTCCCCTCTCCTCTCCCATCTCGTCCCTCCCCTCTCCTCTCCCATCTCGTCCCTCCCCTCTCCTCTCCCATCTCTCGTCCCTCCCTCTCCTCTCCCATCTCTCGTCCCCTCCCTCTCCTCTCCCATCTCTCGTCCCCTCCCCTCTCCTCTCCCATCTCTCGTCCCCTCCCCTCTCCCATCTCTCGTCCCCTCCCCTCTCCTCTCCCATCTCTCTCGTCCCTCCTCCTCCCATCTACCTGCCCCTTTCTCAGGGCGCGGTGGTGTATTCCCTCCCTCTCTCCCGTCTCTCGTCCCCCTCCCCTCTCCTCTCCCATCTCTCGTCCCCTCCCCTCTCCTCTCCCATCTCTCGTCCCCCTCCCCTCTCTCTCCCATCTCTCGTCCCTCCCTCTCCTCTCCCATCTCTCGTCCCCTCCCCTCTCCCATCTCTCGTCCCCTCCCCTCTCCTCTCCCATCTCGTCCCTCCCTCTCCCATCTCTCGTCCCCTCCCCCTCTCCTCTCCCATCTCTCGTCCCCTCCCCTCTCCCTCTCCACATCTCCCGTCTCCCCTCCCCCTCTCTCTCCCATCTCGTCCCCTCCCCTCTCCCATCTCGTCCCCTCCCCTCTCCTCTCCCGCTCTCTCGTCCCCTCCCTCTCCTCTCCATCTCTCGTCCCCTCCCCTCTCCATCTCTCGTCCCCTCCCTCTCCTCTCCCATCTCTCGTCCCCTCGCCTCTCCTCTCCCATCTCTCGTCCCCTCCCTCTCCTCTCCCATCTCTCGTCCCCCTCCCTCTCTCTCCCATCTCTCGTCCCCTCCCTCTCCTCTCCCATCTCTCGTCCCTCCCCCTCTCCTCTCCCATCTCTCGTCCCCTCCCTCTCCCGTCTCGTCTCCCTCTCCTCTCCCATCTCTCGTCCCCTCCCTCTCCCATCTCGTCCCTCCCTCCCTCTCCCATCTCTCGTCCCCTCCCCTCTCCTCTCCATCTCGTCCCCCTCCCCTCTCCTCTCCCATCTCGTCCCCTCCTCTCCTCCCATCTCTCGTCCCCTCCCTCCCATCTCTCGTCCCCTCCCTCTCCTCTCCCATCTCTCTCGTCCCCTCGCCTCTCCTCTCCCATCTCTCGTCCCCTCCCCCTCTCCCCATCTCTCGTCCCCTCCCTCTCCTCTCCCATCTCTCGTCCCCCTCCCTCTCCTCTCTCCCATCTCGTCCCTCCCCTCTCCTCTCCCATCTCTCGTCCCCCTCCCTCTCCTCCTCCATCTCTCGTCCCCTCCCCCTCTCCCATCTCGTCCCCCTCCCTCTCCTCTCCCATCTCTCTCGTCCCCTCCCCCTCTCCTCTCCCATCTCTCGTCCCCTCCCTCTCCATCTCTCGTCCCTCCCCCCCTCTCCTCTCCCCATCTCTCGTCCCCTCCTCTCCCTCTCCATCTCTCGTCCCCCTCCCTCTCTCTCCCATCTCTCGTCCCCTCCCCCTCTCCTCTCCCATCTCTCGTCCCCTCCCCTCTCCTCTCCCATCTCTCGTCCCCTCCCCTCTCCTCTCCCATCTCTCGTCCCCTCCCCTCTCCCATCTCTCGTACCCTCCCCCTCTCTCTATCTCGTCCCCTCCCTCTCCCATCTCTCGTCCCCTCCTCTCCCTCCCATCTCTCGTCCCCTCCCTCTCCCCTCTCCCATCTCGTCCCCTCCTCTCCTCTCCCATCTCTCGTCCCCTCCCCTCTCCTCTCCCATCTCTCGTCCCCTCCCCTCTCCCATCTCTCGTCCCCTCCCCTCTCCTCTCCCATCTCTCGTCCCCTCCCCTCTCCTCTCCCATCTCTCGTCCCCTCCCTCTCCATCTCTCGTCCCCTCCCTCTCCTCTCCCATCTCTCGTCCCCTCCCTCTCCTCTCCCATCTCTCGTCCCCTCCCCTCTCCCATCTCTCGTCCCCTCCCCTCTCCTCTCCCATCTCTCGTCCCCTCCTCTCCTCCTCCCCATATCTCTCGTCCCCCTCCCCTCTCCTCTCCATCTCTCGTCCTCCCTCTCCTCTCCCATCTCTCGTCCCCTCCCCTCTCCTCTCCCATCTCTCGTCCCCTCCCCTCTCCTCTCCCATCTCTCGTCCCCTCCCCTCTCCTCTCCCATCTCTCGTCCCCTCCCCTCTCCCATCTCTCGTCCCCTCCCCTCTCCTCTCCCATCTCTCGTCCCCTCCCCCTCTCTCTCCCATCCCTCTCATTCTCCCTCTCTCCATCTCTCGTCCCCTCCCCTCTCCTCTCCCATCTCTCGTCCCCTCCCCTCTCCTCTCCCCTCTCTCGTCCCTCCTCTCACTCTCCCATCTCTCGTCCCCTCCCTCTCCTCTCCCATCTCTCGTCCCCTCCCTCTCCTCTCCCATCTCTCGTCCCTCCCCCTCTCCTCTCCCATCTCGTCCCTCCCTCTCCTCTCCATCTCTCGTCCCCTCCCCTCTCTCTCCCATCTCGTCCCCTCCCTCTCCTCTCCCATCTCGTCCCCTCCCCTCTCCTCTCCCATCTCTCGTCCCCTCCCCTCTCCTCTCCCATCTCTCGTCCCCTCCCCTCTCCTCTCCCCTCTCTCGTCCCTCCCCCTCTCCTCTCCCATCTCTCGTCCCCTCCCCTCTCCTCTCCCATCTCTCGTCCCCTCCCCTCTCCTCCTCCCCATCTCTGCTCCCTCCTCTCCCATCTCTCGTCCCCCTCCCCCTCTCCTCTCCCATCTCTCGTCCCTCCCCTCTCCTCTCCCATCTCTCGTCCCCTCCCCTCTCCTCTCCCATCTCTCGTCCCCTCCCTCTCCATCTCTCGTCCCCTCCTCTCCTCTCCCATCTCTCGTCCCCCTCCCTCTCCTCTCCCATCTCTCGTCCCCTCCCTCTCCTCTCCCGTCTCTCGTCCCCCTCCCTCTCCTCTCCCATCTCTCGTCCCCTCCCCTGTCTCTCTCCCCGCCTCTCCCGTCCCTCCCTCTCTCTCCCATCTCTCGTCCCCCTCCCTCTCCTCTCCCATCTCTCGTCCCCTCCCCTCTCCCATCTCTCGTCCCCTCCCCTCTCCTCTCCCATCTCTCGTCCCTCCCTCTCCCATCTCTCGTCCCCTCCCTCTCCTCTCCCATCTCTCGTCCCCTCCCTCTCCCTCTCCCATCTCTCGTCCCCTCCCCCTCTCCTCTCCCATCTCTCGTCCCCTCCCCTCTCCCATCTCTCGTCCCCTCCCCTCTCCTCTCCCATCTCTCGTCCCCTCCCCTCTCCCATCTCTCGTCCCCTCCCCTCTCCCATCTCTCGTCACTCCCTCTCCTCCTCCCATCTCGTCCCTCCCTCTCCTCTCCCATCTCTCGTCCCCTCCCCTCTCCTCTCCCATCTCTCGTCCCCTCCCCTCTCCTCTCCCATCTCTCGTCCCTCCCTCTCTCTCCCATCTCTCGTCCTCCTCTCCTCTCATCCTCCCTCGTGTCCCCCCTCCCCTCTCTCCATCTCTCGTCCCCCTCCCTCTCCTCTCCCATCTCTCGTCCCCTCCCTCTCTCTCCCACTCTTCTCGTCCCCTCCCCCTCTCCTCTCCATCTCTCGTCCTCCCCCTCTCCTCTCCCGTCTCTCGTCCCCTCCCCTCTCCTCTCCCATCTCTCGTCCCCTCCCCCTCTCACATCCTCTCGTCTCCTCCCCTCTCCTCTCCCATCTCTCGTCCCTCCCTCTCCTCTCCCATCTCTCGTCCCCTCCCTCTCCTCTCCCATCTCTCGTCCCCCTCCCTCTCCTCTCCATCTCTCGTCCTCCCCCTCTCCTCTCCCATCTCTCGTCCCCCTCCCTCTCCCATCTCTCGTCTCCTCCCCCTCTCCTCTCCCATCTCTCGTCCCCTCCCCTCTCCTCTCCCATCTCTCGTCCCCTCCCCTCTCCTCTCCCATCTCTCGTCCCCTCCCCTCTCCTCTCCCATCTCTCGTCCCCTCCCCTCTCCTCTCCCATCTCTCGTCCCCTCCCCTCTCCCATCTCTCGTCCCCCTCCCTCTCCTCTCCCATCTCTCGTCCCCTCCCCTCTCTCTGTCTCTCGTCCCCTCCTCTCCTCTCCCATCTCTCGTCCCCTCCCTCTCCTCTCCCATCTCTCGTCCCTCCCCTCTCCTCTCCCGTCTCTCGTCCCCTCCCCCTCTCTCTCTCATCTCTCTCCCGTCCCCTCCCTCTCCTCTCCCATCTCTCTCCCTCCCCTCTCCATCTCTCGTCCTCCCCTCTCCTCTCCCATCTCGTCCCTCCCCTCTCCTCTCCCATCTCTCGTCCCCTCCCCTCTCCTCTCCCATCTCTCGTCCCCTCCCCTCTCCTCTCCCATCTCTCGTCCCCTCCCCTCTCCTCTCCCATCTCTCGTCCCCTCCCTCTCCTCTCTCCATCTCTCGTCCCCTCCTCTCACTCCTCCCATCTCTCGTCCCCTCCCTCTCCTCTCCCATCTCTCGATCTCCCCTCTCATCTCTCGTCCCTCCTCCTCTCTCATCTCTCGTCCCCTCCCCTCTCCTCTCCCATCTCTCGTCCCCTCCCCTCTCCTCTCCCATCTCTCGTCCCCTCCCCTCTCCTCTCCCATCTCTCGTCCCCTCCCCTCTCCTCTCCCATCTCTCTCGTCCCCCTCCCCTCTCCTCTCCCATCTCTCGTCCCCTCCCCTCTCCTCTCCCATCTCTCGTCCCCTCCCCTCTCCCATCTCTCGTCCCCTCCCCTCTCCTCTCCCATCTCTCGTCCCCTCCCCTCTCCTCTCCCATCTCTCGTCCCCTCCCCTCTCCTCTCCCATCTCTCGTCCCCCTCCCTCTCCTCTCCATCTCGTCCCCTCCCTCTCCTCTCTCCCATCTCTCTCGTCCCTCCCCTCTCCCATCTCTCGTCCCCTCGCCTCTCCTCTCCCATCTCTCGTCCCCTCCCCTCTCCTCTCCCATCTCTCGTCCCCTCCCCTCTCCTCTCCCATCTCTCGTCCCCTCCCCTCTCCTCTCCCATCTCTCGTCCCTCCCTCTCTCTCTCCCGCTCTCTCGTCCCTCCTCTCCTCTCCCACTCTCCCGTCCCCTCCCCCTCTCCTCTCCCATCTCTCGTCCCCTCCCCTCTCCTCTCCCCTCTCCCATCTCTCGTCCCCTCCCCTCTCCCACATCTCTCGTCTCCTCCCCTCTCTCTCCCATCTCTCGTCCCCTCCCCCTCTCCTCTCCCATCTCTCGTCCCCTCCCCTCTCCTCTCCCATCTCTCGTCCCTCCCTCTCCTCTCCCATCTCTCGTCCCCTCCCTCTCCTCTCCCATCTCTCGTCCCCTCCCTCTCCTCTCCATCTCTCGTCCCCTCCCTCCTCCCCCATCTCTCGTCCCCTCCCCCTCTCCTCTCCTGTCTCTCGTCCCCTCCCTCTCCTCTCCCATCTCTCGTCCCCTCCCCTCTCCTCTCCCATCTCTCGTCCCTCCCTCTCCCCTCCTCCCGTCTCTCGTCCCCTCCCCTCTCCATCTCTCGTCCCCTCCCTCTCCTCTCCCATCTCTCGTCCTCCCTCTCCTCTCTCCCATCTCTCGTCCCCTCCCTCTCCTCTCCCATCTCTCGTCCCCTCCCCTCTCCTCTCCCATCTCTCGTCCCCTCCCCTCTCCTCTCCCATCTCTCGTCCCCTCCCCTCTCCTCTCCCATCTCTCGTCCCCTCCCCTCTCCTCTCCCATCTCTCGTCCCCCTCCCTCTCCTCTCCCATCTCTCGTCCCCTCCCCTCTCCTCTCCCATCTCTCGTCCCCTCCCCTCTCCCATCTCTCATCCTCCCTCTCCTCCTCCCTTCTCTCGTCCCTCCCCTCTCCTCTCCCATCTCTCGTCCCTCCCTCTCCTCTCCATCTCTCGTCCCCTCCCCTCTCCTCTCCCATCTCTCGTCCCCTCCCCTCTCCTCTCCCATCTCTCGTCCCCTCCCCTCTCCTCTCCCATCTCTCGTCCCCTCCCCTCTCCTCTCCCATCTCTCGTCCCCTCCCCTCTCCTCTCCCATCTCTCGTCCCCTCCCCTCTCCTCTCCCATCTCTCTCGTCCCTCCCTCTCCATCTCTCGTCCCCTCCCCCTCTCCTCTCCCATCTCTCGTCCCCTCCTCTCCTCTCCCATCTCTCGTCCCCTCCCCTCTCCTCTCCCATCTCTCGTCCCCTCCCCTCTCCTCTCCCCTCTCTCGTCCCTCCCTCTCCTCTCCCATCTCTCGTCCCCTCCCTCTCCTCTCCCATCTCTCGTCCCCTCCCCTCTCCTCTCCCATCTCTATATGTTCCCCTCTCCCTCTCCTCTCCCATCTCTCGTCCCCCTCCCTCCCTCCTCTCCCCTCTCTCGTCCCCCTCCCCCTCTCCTCTCCCATCTCTCGTCCCTCCTCTCCTCTCCCGTCTCTCGTCCCCTCCCTCTCCCATCTCTCGTCCCCCCCCCCTCTCCTCTCCCATCTCTCGTCCCTCCCTCTCCTCTCCCATCTCTCGTCCCTCCCTCTCCTCTCCCATCTCTCGTCCCCTCCTCTCCTCTCCCATCTCTCGTCCTCCCTCTCCTCTCCGGCCCTCTCTCGTCCCCCTCCCCTCTCCTCTCCCATCTCTCGTCCCCCTCCCCCTCTCCCCTCCATCTCTCGTCCCCCTCCCTCTCTCTCCCATCTCTCGTCCCCTCCCCCTCTCCTCTCCCATCTCTCGTCCCCTCCCCTCTCCTCTCCCATCTCTCGTCCCCTCCCCTCTCCTCTCCATCTCGTCCCCTCCCCTCTCCTCTCCCATCTCTCGTCCCTCCCTCTCTGTCTCTCGTCCCCTCCCTCTCCTCTCCCATCTCTCGTCCCTCCCCTCTCCTCTCCCCGCTCTCGTCCCTCCCTCTCCTCTCCCATCTCTCGTCCCCTCCCTCTCCTCTCCCATCTCTCGTCCCCTCCCCTCTCCTCTCCCATCTCTCGTCCCCTCCCCTCTCCTCTCGCTCTCTCGTCCCCTCCCTCTCCTCTCCCATCTCTCGTCCCCTCCCCTCTCCTCTCCCATCTCTCGTCCCTCCCTCTCCTCTCCCATCTCTCGTCCCCTCCCTCTCCTCTCCCATCTCTCGTCCCCTCCCCTCTCCTCTCCCATCTCTCGTCCCCTCCCCTCTCCTCTCCCATCTCTCGTCCCCCTCCCTCTCCTCTCCATCTCTCGTCCCCCTCCCCCCTCTCTCTCCCCATCTCTCGTCCCACTCCCTCTCCTCTCCCATCTCTCGTCCCCTCCCCTCTCCTCTCCCATCTCTCGTCCCCTCCCCTCTCCTCTCCCATCTCTCGTCCCCTCCCCTCTCCCATCTCTCGTCCCCTCCCCTCTCCTCTCCCATCTCTCGTCCTCCCTCTCCTCTCCTCCCATCCTCTCGTCCCCTCCCTCTCCCTCTCCCATCTCTCGTCCCCTCCCTCTCCTCTCCCATCTCTCGTCCCCCTCCCCTCTCTCCTCTCCCATCTCTCGTCCCCTCCCCTCTCCTCTCCCATCTCTCGTCCCCTCCCTCTCCTCTCACATCTCTCGTCCCCTCCCCCCTCTCCTCTCCCATCTCTCGTCCCACTCCCTCCCTCTCCTCTCCCATCTCTCGTCCCCTCCCTCTCCTCTCCCATCTCTCGTCCCCTCCCTCTCCCTTCTCGTCTCCTCCCTCTCTCCCATCTCTCGTCCCCTCCCTCTCCTCTCCCATCTCTCGTCCCCTCCCCTCTCCTCTCCCATCTCTCGTCCCCTCCCCTCTCCTCTCCCATCTCTCGTCCCCTCCCCTCTCCTCTCCCATCTCTCGTCCCACTCCCTCTCTCTCCATCTCTCGTCCCCTCCCCCTCTCCTCTCCCATCTCTCGTCCCCTCCCCTCTCCTCTCCCATCTCTCGTCCCTCCCCCTCTCCCATCTCTCGTCCCCTCCCTCCCCTCTCCCATCTCTCGTCCCTCCCCTCTCCCTCTCCCATCTCTCGTCCCTCCCTCTCCTCTCCCATCTCTCGTCCCTCCCTCTCATCTCACATCTCTCGTCCCCTCCCTCTCCTCTCCATCTCGTCCCCTCCCCCTCTCCCATCTCTCGTCCCCTCCCTCTCCTCTCCCATCTCTCGTCCCCTCCCTCTCCTCTCCCATCTCTCGTCCCCTCCCCTCTCCTCTCCCATCTCTCGTCCCCTCCCCTCTCCTCTCCCATCTCTCGTCCCCTCCCCTCTCCTCTCCCATCTCTCGTCCCCTCCCCTCTCCTCTCCCATCTCTCGTCCCCTCCCCTCTCCTCTCCCATCTCTCGTCCCCTCCCCTCTCCTCTCCCATCTCTCGTCCCCTCCCCTCTCCTCTCCCATCTCTCGTCCCCTCCCCTCTCCTCTCCCATCTCTCGTCCCCTCCCCTCTCCTCTCCCATCTCTCGTCTCCCTCTCCTCTCCCATCTCTGTCCCCTCCCCCTCCTCTCCCATCTCTCGTCCCTCCTCTCCTCTCCCATCTCGTCCTCCCTCTCCTCTCCCATCTCTCGTCCCCTCCCTCTCCTCTCTGTCTCTCTGTCCCTCCCTCTCTCCATCTCGTCCCTCCCCTCTCTCTCCCATCCTCTCGTCCCCTCCCTCTCCTCTCTCTCTCGTCCCTCCCTCTCCCATCTCCCATCTCCCTCTCTCCCTCTTTCCCTCTTTCCCTCTCTCCCGCTCTCCCTCTCTCCCGCTCTCCCTCTCTCCCGCTGCCCCTCTCTCCCCCCAACCTTGCCTTCACACACACAGCTGGGCTTGTCACAGACTCGTAGAAAACAAGTTGCTTTTACCTTCTGTTCCATTAGCGCTTGTGATTGGCGTCAGCGGAGGTGGGAAGAGGGGATGGAGGGACTGAGGGAAGAGGAGGAGGGACGGAGGGAGAGGAGGAGATGGAGATGGAGATGGGAGGAAGGAAAGAAGGAATGAG
>BOPN01002202.1:90000-97500 GCA_017312705.2 Penaeus japonicus
TACTAAAAAAGGAACGTCAGAAAGTGATCAGTGGTGCTTCTGCCCGATTATCAGACACAGATGAGCTGTGAAATCGACTCCCTCTCCCCCTCCCCCCTCTCTCCCCTCCGTCATCACCCTGCCCCCTCCCTCCTCCATCACCCCCTCCGTCATCACCCTGCCCCCTCCCTCCTCTATCACCCCCTCCCCCTCCCCTACTTTCCTTCCCTCACCCCCTCCACCCCCACCCCCCTTTTTATACTCTTGTCAGGTCATTAATGGAAGTTATTTTTATCTTTGATATTCCCTTTTCTTTTTTGTCTCTTTTCCAACCTATTTTCCCATTTTTTCTTATTTTTTTTTCATGGAATTTCTATTTTTTCTATATTTTATTTTACTTTATCGTTATTATTATTATTATTATTATTATTATTATTATTATTGTTTTGATTTTGAGAATCCTGGGGCATTGTTGTGTAATGTGTTATAGTTGTTTATGAAGGCGCAGGAGAAGCAACTTTGATGTGGAATGTTTTTTGAATAAGAGTACGAAGAGGAAGAGAAGTAGATAGAGCGAGGATAGGAGAGAAGAAATGAGGAAGAGGACGAGGAGGAGAAGGAGAAGAGGATGCCGCCGTCAAAGAGGTATAGGAAGTAATAATTCAGATAGATGGAGGGGAAATTGAAGGAATCAAAATGAAAATAAAAGAAGGGAAACGAGCAAAGAGTAGGAACAAGGATTTTGTGTGATTAATTGGAACTAACAGCGGTTGGGTAACATGTCAGTTGCCCTGTTTGCTAACTAATGAGGATTTATATGAATTTATAAAAGACGAATGAGGCAGACTGATTGATCTACGGTAGCGTTGTGTTTAGTTTGAATCAGCTGTATATATCAACATTCTTTCTCTCTATCTCTCTCATCTCCTCCCATCAACTCTTTTCTCTTCTCCTCTCTCCTCTCCTCTCCTCTCCTCTACTCTCCTCTCCTCTACTCTCCTCTCCTTTCTTCCCTCACGTGATTTAAAACCTGTTGCAATATGTTGAGATTTGACACTCTAACAGTAAATAATGTATACTATCAGTCTATTTATCGATTCATTTGGCAAAAAAATAAAATTTAACTAAGAGTATATAATATACATTATATATATATATATATATATATATATATATATATATATATATGTATATATATGTATATATATGTATATATATGTATATATATGTATATATATGTATATATTATATATATATATATATATATATATATATATACATATATATATACATATACATATACATATATATATACATATACATATACATATATACATATACATATACATATACATATACATATACATATACATATACATATACATATACATATACATATACATATACATATACATATACATATACATATACATATACATATACATATACATATACATATATATATACACATAAACATATAGTTTCTCCATGAAAAAGTGAAAGACGAAGAGATAGGAAGAGAGGTAAAAGATAGAAGGTAAAGAAAAAATATGAAAAAAAACGATAACAAAAGACACTAAACTAGGGAAGAAGGAAAAGGATAACGGCGAAGATAAAGGGGACTGGAGAAAGATCTAGATTATTTGTATTACCGATGTTTAGATACATCTAGATATTTCCGGATTTATTTATCGATATGTGAATGTGGTTTACCTAATGGCAAGTATCATGGTTTCTGCATTTATAGTAATATATTCTTTCTCTTTACAATAATACTTTTTTTTCCTCTCTTAGACTAAGACTAAGACTTTTTTTCTTTTAAAGTAATGCATGTTTTCTCTTTTACAAAGAGACATGTTCTCTTCCTTACAAATACATATTTTCTCATTTATACCTATACATATTATTTTATCTTTTTCACAAAAAAACATCTCTTATTTTTTACACAAATACATCTTTTCTCGTTTACACATATACATCTTTTCTCTCCTTCACTAACACACACTTTCTCTTTTACACATTACATCTCTTCTCTTTTACACAATTTTTATCCTTTTTCCTTTTTACACATAGGAATAATCTCTCACACTTTCAGCGTTCCTATAAGCGGAGGGTGTCATCCTGTATGGGGAAATATTTGCCTATTACGTCCCGAATGGGGATCGGGTGCGGGTGGTGGTGGAGGGGGGGTGATCGGTAATCTGTTCTGTGTCTGTCCGGTTCTTTCTCCTCTCAAACTCTTTCTCTCTCTTTGTCTTTTTATTTCTTTTCTCTCTTTCGTTCTTTCTCGTTTTTTTTCTCTCTCGTGTGTACCTGTTTTTGTGTATATATTGTATATATATGTGTCTTTATGTACATGTGTGTGTGTGTATCCGTTTACGTGTGTGTATTTATCTATTTAGATGTGTATGTATGTGTCTATTTACATGTGTATGTATGTAGTATGTGTGTATCTGTGAACATGTATTTATATGTATGTATATATGCACATGTATATGTATGTATCGATGTACATGTGTATGTATGTATATCTATGTACATGTCGACGTATGTATGTATTTATGTACATGTCGACGTATGTATGTATTTATGTACATGTCTATTCATGCATCTGTGCAAACGTGTATTTATGTATGTATGTATGTATGTATGTACATGCCTATCTATCTATATGTCTATGTCCATATGCATGCATGTATATATCTATGTATCTATGTCCATATGCATGCATGTATATATCTATGTATCTATGTCCATATGTATGTATGTATGTATGTATGTATGTATATATGTATTTTTGTCCATATATATATACATGCATACGTGCGTGCGTGCGCGTAATGGAAGAGATACAGATGGCATTAACGTGTGTACAGAGGGACTCGCAGGAGGAAATGAAACCGCGGATCGCCTGTGATTCTTCCGTCTCTCTCCCCTTCCTCTTCATCTCTCCTTTTGTCTCATTTCCTTCTCTTATTTCACAGATGTTTTTTTTTGCCTATCTTTGTCTTATGTACATGTTTTCCTCGTCACCTCAAACGCTTATTTGTATTTATTTTTAGCTTCTTTTTTTAATGCAAAAGCGAAAGAGACAAAGGGAAATAACGACTAAAAAGAGGAATTATATTAATCAGCGAGAGTAAGGTCATGTGGAGAATAGGGGGGGGATTGGAAGGGAAGGGGGTGTAGCGATGGCAGGCCCATGTAAACATTGCCACGTGCTCTGCTCTGGCGGGATGTGGGAGAGGGAGAGGGAGAGGGAGAGGGAGAGGGAGAGGGGGAGGGGCAGATGGCGCATTCAGTGGGGTACGGATCCTCTCTTGATTACTTGTTTGGTCTCTCTCTCTTTCTCTCTTTCTTTCTCTTTCTCTCTTTCTCTCTCTCTCTCTCTCTCTCTCTCTCTCTCTCTCTCTCTCTCTCTCTCTCTCTCTCTCTCTCTCTCTCTCTCTCTCTCTCTCTCTCTCTCTCTCTCACTCTTTCTCTCTCTCGCTCGCCTCCTCTCCCCCCCCTCACTTCACATTTCTTTCCTCCATCCCCCCATTCTCTCCTTCCACTCCCTCTTTTCCCCCTGTCACCTCCCTCTCCCTCTCTTTCCCTCTTCCTATTTCTTTATCTCTCCCTTTCCTCTCTTTCCCCTTCTCCCATTCATATGTCATTCTAATCGCTGTTTGCTTTTTCCTTTTTGCCCTCTGTTTATCCGTCTCTCGTGTTTTTGTTCTTTTATTCTTTCATTTCCTGTTTATATTCCCCTCTCTCTCTCTCTCTATCGCTTTGTGTTTCTTTTTTGTTTTGTTCGTTCTCTCTCTCGTGTCTTTTATTTATTGTCTATTCTTGTTTAATTCGTCTGTTTATCGTCTTTTGTGTCGTTCTCCCTGTTCGTCTGCCACACGCTTGTGTTTCTGCATCGTCGTCGGCCATTTTTGCAGTTGCACATCATCTTGTTATACACATACAGACACACACACACACACACACACACACACACACACACACACACACACACACACACACACACACACACACACACACACACACACACACACACCTCCTTCCCTCTTTCCATTCCTCCCAGCCTCCCTCCCTCCCCTCCTTCCTACCTTTCTTCCTCTCTTCCTCATTCCCTTCCTTCCTCTCATCCTACCTCCTTCCCTCTCTCCCTGCCTCCTTTCCTTCACCTACATCCTTCCCTCCCTCCCTCCCTCTCTCTCTCCTTCCCTCCCTCCCTCCCTCCCTCCCTCCTTTCCCTTCCTTCTACCTTCATTCCCTCCTTCCTCCCGTGTATCTCCCTTTCCCCATCTCTTTGTTTCCACTCGTTTTCCCTCCTACTCTTAGCCCCCTCCTTCCTCTCATCCCTCCTTCCCTCCTCCCCCTTTTCCTCCTTTCCCCCTTCCCTCCTTCCCCCTCCTCTTCCATTATTCATTCTGCTCCTTCCTGCCCCTCTTTTCATTAGTCACACGCTGTCTACATTTTATTCTTTGTCGCTTTGTTGCTTATTTCATTATTCTTTTATTTGCCTTTCTCTTTCTCTCTTCTTTTCTATCCCTCCCTCCCTCTTTTCCTCTTTACCTCTCTCTTCCCCCCTTCCCTCTCTCTTCCCCCCTCCCCCCCCCCTCTCTCTCTCTCTCTCTCTCTCTCTCTCTCTCTCTCTCTCTCTCTCTCTCTCTCTCTCTCTCTCTCTCTCTCTCTCTCTCTCTCTCCCTCTCTCCCTCTCCCTTTCTCTCCCTCCGCTTTTCTCTTTTCTTTCTTTTGCTTTTGTTCTCTTTGTAGTATTTTCTTCATTGTTTTTCTTGGACCGTTTAATTTTGTTTTGGGTTTCGCAGCCTTCATTTTGGTTGTCTTTGCCTCACCATATATTGTTTTTGTTAGTTCACTTGTTCTCTCGTCAAGTTTATTAATTTTATTTGTTCTGTGTATTTTTTTAAATTTCTTCTCGCGTCCCTCTTTCTTCTTTCCTTTCCTTATCTCCCTCCTTCCATGCTATTCATTATTTACGTCTTTGTCTCGTGTTCTCTACTCCCCCCCCCCCTTCCCCCTCACCCCGTCATTCGCCTCCCCTGTCACCCCTTCATCCCCCTCCCCCCTCTTCCCCCATTTCCATTTCCATCCTGCTCATTTATCCATCTCTTCCCCCATTTATTGTCTCGTTCTTTGTTTCCCCTTAAGCTCTTTACCCTCATCCCCCTTACCCCCCCCCTCCCCAACAGCTTTTCCCCTCACCCTCTGACCACACAAGGAGTTCAATTATCTCTGTTAATATCCTGACCATACCGCCCCCCCCCCCTAGCTAACCCACTATCCCATTTCTCTCTCTCTCTCTCCTTTCTCTCCTTTTCTCTCTTTTCTTCTCTCTCTCTCTCTTTCTACTTATTCTCCCCTTCTCCTTCTTCTTCTCCTTCTTCTCCTTCTCCTTCTCCTTCTCCTGCTCTTTCTCCTTCTCTTTCTCTTTCTCTTTCTCCCTGATCGTATCACATTTATGTATTTCTTTCTATGTATTTGTCTATCTGTCTGCCCCTTTTTCCCTCCATATGTTTGACCTCGCCTGACCTCTTGTCCCAGCCTATCCCCCACCTCGTGTTGGGGCGATTTGACTCTGTTGGTTTAGGTCACTCGGAAGTGCCTCTTGTCATTCCCAGATCTGGCGATGGTAGGTGGGTGTGGGTTTGTGTGTGGGTTTCGCGTTCTTGCGGAAGGAGAGGGAGGGAGGGGTGGAGGGAGGAAGGGAGAAGAGTGGAGGGAGGGAGAAGGGAGAGAGGGAGGGAGGGAAGAATGGAGAGAAGGAGGGAGGGAAGGATGGAGAGAGGGAGGGAGGGAAGGATGGAGAGAGGGAGGGAGGGAAGGATGGAGAGAGGGAGGGAGGGAGGGAGGGAGGGAGGGAGGGAGGGAGGGAGGGAGGGAGGGAGGGAGGGAGGGAGGGAGGGAGGGAGGGAGGGAGGGAGGGAGGGAGGGAGGGAGAGAGAGAGGGAAGGATGGAGGGAGGAAGGGAGAGAGAGAGGGAAGGATGGAGGGAGGAAGGGAGAGAGAGAGGGAAGGAGGGAGGGAGGGAGGGAGGGAGGGAGGGAAGGATGGAGGGAGGGAGGGAGAGAGAGAGGGAAGGATGGAGGGAGGAAGGGAGAGAGAGAGGGAAGGATGGAGGGAGGAAGGGAGAGAGAGAGGGAAGGATGGAGGGAGGAAGGGAGAGAGAGAGGGAAGGATGGAGGGAGGAAGGGAGAGAGAGAGGGAAGGATGGAGGGAGGAAGGGAGAGAGAGAGGGAAGGATGGAGGGAGGAAGGGAGAGAGAGAGGGAAGGATGGAGGGAGGAAGGGAGAGAGAGAGGGAAGGATGGAGGGAGGAAGGGAGAGAGAGAGGGAAGGATGGAGGGAGGAAGGGAGAGAGAGAGGGAAGGATGGAGGGAGGAAGGGAGAGAGAGAGGGAAGGATGGAGGGAGGAAGGGAGAGAGAGAGGGAAGGATGGAGGGAGGAAGGGAGAGAGAGAGGGAAGGATGGAGGGAGGAAGGGAGAGAGAGAGGGAAGGATGGAGGGAGGAAGGGAGAGAGAGAGGGAAGGATGGAGGGAGGAAGGGAGAGAGAGAGGGAAGGATGGAGGGAGGAAGGGAGAGAGAGAGGGAAGGATGGAGGGAGGAAGGGAGAGAGAGAGGGAAGGATGGAGGGAGGAAGGGAGAGAGAGAGGGAAGGATGGAGGGAGGAAGGGAGAGAGAGAGGGAAGGATGGAGGGAGGAAGGGAGAGAGAGAGGGAAGGATGGAGGGAGGAAGGGAGAGAGAGAGGGAAGGATGGAGGGAGGAAGGGAGAGAGAGAGGGAAGGATGGAGGGAGGAAGGGAGAGAGAGAGGGAAGGATGGAGGGAGGAAGGGAGAGAGAGAGGGAAGGATGGAGGGAGGAAGGGAGAGAGAGAGGGAAGGATGGAGGGAGGAAGGGAGAGAGGGTGGGAGAGAGGGAGAAAAACGGGAATAGGAACAGAGGGAAAGAAGGGGGGAAGAAGGGTGGGAGAGAATGCAGAAGGTTTGGTTTGATTTGGAAAAGTTATTTAAGAGCAATTTCTGTTTCTTAAGGGAAAACAAAACAGGATAAGAGGAACTTCGCTCCATATGAAAGGATCATCACTTAACCATACTTGCACGACCGGCAGTGCTGTAGTGAGAGTGGCTGTAAGTATATATGTATGCAAGTAATAAATGCTATTGATTATTCCTAATCATTAAGATATACATTTTTTCATTTATGGCGTGAATAATGATAAAAACTAATACCATCATCTGTATTGTTTATTTTGGGATGCGTGATGTGAATAATAGTAATGCTATTAATAATATCAGCATAGTCCAGTTTTAGAGAGTAATGATATTAATAATGTTAAGAACACCACCATCAGTATAGTGCATTTTTAGAAAGTTATAATAGTATTAACACCCATCAGTATAGACCCTTTTCAGATAGTAATGATATTAATAGCACCAAAATCAGTATAGTCCAGTTATCGATAGTAACTATATTATTAACACCCCGTCAGTATAGACCATTTTCAGATA
>BOPN01002202.1:120000-130000 GCA_017312705.2 Penaeus japonicus
CCTTCCTTCCTCCCTTTCTTCTCCCCCTTCCTTTCTCCCTTTCTTCTCCTCCTTCCTTCCTCCCTTTCTTCTCCCCCTTCCTTCCTCCCTTTCTTCCCCTTCCTCCCTCCCTTTCTTCTCCCCCCTCCCTCCCTCCCTTCCTTCCCCTTCCTCCCTCCTTCTCTCCGCCCTTCCCTCCCTCCCCCCCTTCCCCCCTTCCCCCCTTCCCCCCCTTCCCTTTCCTCTTCCTCCTTTCCCCTTCCTCCTTTCCCCGCCCACAGCGCACAGGGCGTGGTCTAATGGGTATGGTGATGATAACATTTGTGGTGACAACGTTGGTGATGATGTGATGCTGTTGAAGATAGTGATGTAGCAGATTTTAAAAAAATTTCATTTCCATTGTTATTGTCATGATGGTCGTTCGTTATTGTTATCATCATCATGATCGCTCTTGCAATTTAAATATCTAATGACGAGGACATTGCGACCTTAGGCCTAATTATCATCATCATCATCATAAGTTGAACTTTATAGCAACATTTTGTTTTCATCAATGCCCGATATCCAAACACGACATCATTAAAAAAAAGAAAGAAAAAAAAAACATATAAACTCTGAAAAACATAAAAAAAAAATCAGAGGGGATTTCCGTTTTCTGTGACAGTTTGAATTTTTTTGTTTTCCATTTTCTGTTGACGTTTTCATTTTTGAAAAGGGGGAGGGAGAGGAAAGGGAGAGAGAGTGAGAGAAATGTGATGATTGCAGTACTTTGTGGAATTAAAGGTCGCAATTTCATTTTTATTCTTTTTATTGCTCTTTATGGATTCTGGAAACGTGTGTAATTCAATCAGTTGATTCGTCTTCTTTGTGTGTATTTTTTTCTTTCTCAGTGTAGGAGGGGAGGAGGGAGGGAGAGGGAGAAGAAGGGGAGGAGGGAGGTAGAGGGAGAAGAAGGGATAGAGAGAGAGGATGAATAGAAAGGGTTGAGAAGGAATAGAGAAGGAGGAGGAATAAAAAGGGAAAGGAATAGAGGGGTGAGAAGAAATAGAGAGGGGGAAGAAGGAACAGAGAGAGGTGAGAATGAATAGATGGGGGAAGGAGGAATAGAGATGGGGGGGAAGGAGGAATAGAGATGGGGGAAGAAGGAATAGAGAGGGAGAAGGAAGAGTGAGAGAGAGACAGACAGAGACAGACAGACATAGGACTAGGAGTCATCGCAAAAGAACAAAGATGGGATTACAAAAGGAGGGATGGCGGAGGGGGGGGGGGCGAGGAAGCAAAGCAGTTAGCAGGCGGAAGGGTCAGCGGAAACCCTTCCTTTGTGTGCAGTAGGTATGGGTCGCAAACGAACGCGCGCGCGCACCCGCACAGCCAGGGTCAGATCCTCAGCTTGGATTCTGTCTCGTCCTATTAGCACTTCCTCTTTCTCTCGCCTCTCCCCTTCCCTCTTTCCCCAATTCTTCCTCATTCCCTCTCCCTCATCCATTCCTCAACCCTTTAGCTTTCCCCCAATTCCTTCCCCATCCCTTTCCCCCCTTCCCCAACCCTTTCCCTTTTCCCCTTCTCTTCCCCAACCCTTTCCCTTTTCCCCTTCCCCAACCCTTTCCCTTTCCCCCTCCTCTTCCCCTTTCCCAACCCTTTCCCTTTCCCCCTCCTCTTCCCCTTTCCCCCTCCTCTTCCCCTTTCTTCATCCCCTCTCCCCTCATCCCGTCATCAATCGCATCTCTCCCTTGTCTACTTCTTATCGCCGACTGAGAGAATCCTTGACGGGGGCGCACTGTTACTTTATCCCCCACGCAGCAGGGCAATGTAGCTCTTAAGTATTGGTTGGAATAAGGGTCATTTTCCTCTTCTCAAATCGACGGGGTTGTGGGGGGTTGATGCAAGCTCTTGACGCGTAGGGAGTTGTTATAGGCAAGTAATTTGGTGTAATTGGATTGTGGCGAAGGTTAGCCAATCTCCCCGTCTCTCTCTCTCGCTCGCTCTCTCTCTCTCTCTCTCTCTCTCTCTCTCTCTCTCTCTCTCCCTCCCTCCCTCTCCTTCCCCCTCCCTCCCCCTGTCGTAAACTCCGTCAACCGACAAAGAAAAGAGAGAAAGAAAGATACGAGATAGCATAGCATCGCAAATGGAAACCCGTTGCTAAAGAGCATTAGCGTTTTTCGTTTTATTATTATTATCGACATTATTATTTTTTTCATCCATCCAACCTTAGCTTAATGCACCGGTTTATGGCACTTGGACCCCCCTACCCTCCTCTTCTATCTCCTCTCCTCTCTCCTCTCTCCTCTCCTCCCCTCCCCTCTCTCCTACACACGCCCCTACCCTCTATGCCATTCTCCCCTACCTCCTTCTCTCTGCACCTTCACCCTCACTCCATAGCTTCTCCCTCTCCCTCTCTCTCCTTCTCTCCTTCTCCTCTCTCTTACACTTCCTTTCATTTTATCTTCCGTCTTTCCTGTCCTGCACTCTTCTCTCCCCTTTTCTCCTCCTCTTCTCTTTTCTCCTCTCTCCCCCATTCCTCCCTCCTTACGCTCCTCCCTCTTCACCCACTTCTCCTCTCCCTCCCTTTCTTTTCTCTCTTCCTCTAGCTTTTCATTCCTCTCCCTGTCCCTCACCCTTTTCGTCCCCCTATCTTTCTTTTCCCTCTTCCTCTCTTTCCTTCCCCTCTTCCTATTCCTCTCCCTCTCGCATGCACCCCCCCCCCCCTAGCGAACGGCGTACATAACGTGGGCGAAAGTGACCGTTAAGGCGAGTGTGGAAAGTGACACCGGCTCTAAAAACCACCCTTCCTTTCCCTCCCCCCTCTCCCCCTCCTCCCCCTCTCCCCCTCTCCCCCTCCTCCTCTTCTCCCCTTCTTGTTGCTTTTCTTCTTTCTTCTTTTTCTCTTGCTGCTCCTCCTCCTATCATCATATGCTGCTGTTGCTTCCTCATATTCCACTTCCTCCTCCTCCTCCTTTTTCTTCTCCTTCCTCCTCTTCCATCTTCCTCTTCCTTTCTCCTCCTTCCTTCCTTCCTTCCTTCCTCCTCTTCCTCCCTCCTCTTCCTTCCTCCTCTTCCTTTCTCCTCTTCCTTCCTCCTCTTCCTTTCTCCTCTTCCTTCCTCCCTTCCTTCCTTCCTTCCTTCCTTCCTTCCTTCCTCCTTCCTCCCTCCTCTTCCTTCCTCCTCTTCCTTCCTTCCTTCCTCCCTCCTCTTCCTTCCTCCTCTTCCTTCCTTCCTCCTCCTCTTCCTTCCTCCTCTTCCTTCCTTCCTCCTCCTCTTCCTTCCTTCCTTCCTCTTCCTTCCTCCTCTTCCTTTCTCCTCTTTCTTTCTCCTCCTCCCCCCTCTTCCTTTCTCCTCCTCCTCCCTCCCCCTCTTCCTTTCTCCTCCTCCTCCTTCCTCCTCTTCCCATCTTCTTCGTCCCCTTCCTCTTATTTGTATGACTTCTACTCTCCCTTCTTCTGGTCTCCTCCTTCTCCTCCTTTTACACTTCCTTTCTCCTCCTCCTCCTTCCTCCTCCTTCCTCCTCCTTCCTCCTCCTCCCTCCTCCTTCCTCCTCTTCCCTCCGAACGAACGCTACGATCACATCCATTAGAGAATCCATAATCGTAAAACCTGGTCGTTTTTTTATCGTTTCGACTCTCGTCTACGTTTCTTTTTTTCTCGTCTCTTGTTTTTTTTCCTCATGCTTTTAAGCCTTTCTTCGGTTTCGCTTTCTTCGCTCTGTTTTGGTTATTTTTTCCGTTTTCTTTGTCTTGTGTTCTCGTTCCTTTTTTTTGTTTGTTTGTTTTGTTTTGTCTTTTCCTATATCTTATATATATTTTTTATTTCTCCTTTCACGCTTTATCCGTTTCCTTACTTTAACTACATTTTACTTTTTTTTCTTTTTTTTCGCGAATGAGAACCAAAACAAAAGACGGAACTAATAGAAAAAACGGAAACAAAAGACGAAGGAAGAAAAAAATTGATTAGATTAAAGGAATAAACAAAAAGTACGGAGAAGGAAGTAAGGACCAGAAATGTAATAGACAAAAAACGAAAGAGGGGAGTGGGAAAATGGAGGAAAACCGCCGTTGAATACGAGAGAAATTCGATAGGCTTACCTTGGACGAGGTGGCGTGAGGTGGGGGGGGGGGCGAGGCGGGAATTCCTTCGTTTTCTTGTCTTCTTCTTCCTCTTCTTTTATTTCTTCTTCTTCTCCTTCTTCTTTTATTTCTTCTTCTTCTTCTTTTATTTCTTCTTCTTCTTTTATTTCTTCTTCCTCTTCTTTTATTTCTTCTTCCTCTTCTTTTATTTCTTCTTCTTTTTCTCGTGTTCCTGTTTCTACTTCTTTCTCTGTTTCTTTTTCTTTTTTCCCTTCTCTTCTCCTTCAGCTCCTTCTTTTCTTTCTCTTTTTTTCTACTAAGAGGGAGGAAGTAAGTACAAAGAGAAAAAAACAGAGTGAGAGAGAACTAGAGCAAAAGTGATAAAGAGTAAGAGAAGGAAGAGAAGGAAGGAAGGAAGGGAGGATCATTCCCTCTCCGTCTCCCTCCCTCTCTCTTCCTCCCTCCCTCCCTCCCTCCCTCCCTCCTTCCCTCTCTCTCCCTCTCTCTTTCTCCCTTCCTCCCTCTCTCTTTCTCCCTTCCTCTCTCCCTCTCTCTCTCTCTCTCTCTCTCTCTCTCTCTCTCTCTCTCTCTCTCTCTCTCTCTCTCTCTCTCTCTCTCTCTCTCTCTCTCTCTTTCCTTCTCTCTCTCAATGGTCTCATGAATAGACAGCCTGCGTATGATCGCCATGGATGCCAAATTGGGTGTGATGAAAGGGCCGGGGGGTAAGGGTGGGTGAGTACGGGTCGTGTGCAGCGACCTGTAGCTACGCGTATTAAAAATAATAATAATAATAATAATAATAAGGATGGTGATTGTCACGCGTATATAAAAGTGAGAAAAAAAAACTCTAATGATGATGATTATGGTGGTGGTGATGATTATTCATAATACCATAGTTGTTTTGATAGTGATGGTGGCGGTTGCTGTTTTAATTATGGTGAAGGTAATTAATGGGGGAATTTTAATAGGGGTAATGACTAACGCGACACACCACAATGGCAGTAACACAAAGATAATGATAAGTCTTTGCTGTGATTAATTCGTTCCTCTCCCTACTCTCCCGCATCCCCTCATCCCCACCCCCCCGCGCCCACGCCCCCTACCTTCATCCCCCTCACCCCGCCTCCCCCGCCCCTACCCCGTCCCTGACCCAGCCTGACCCACACACGAAGGGTCAGTCTGTCGGTCTCCCGCACACACAAAGGTCACAAACAAAGACTGAGGAAAGCTCCCATCGGCGCAAACAAAGGAGGGGTAGGGAGGGAGGGGGGAAGGTACTTGGGCGCAAACGTAAATAAAGCATTGACAGGTTTGGTTAGAGGTAAGGGGGAGTAGGGAATGGGGGGGGGGGGAAGGAAGGGGTAGGGAGGAAGAGGAGAGTAATGGAGAGCATTGAAAAGGGAGAGATATGGAAAGAATAGGGGAGAGGGGAGAGCTATGGAAAGAATAGGGGAGAGGGGAGAGCTATGGAAAGAAGAGGGGAGAGGGGAGAGAGATGGAAAGAAGAGGGGAGAGGGGAGAGAGATGGAAAGAAGAGGGGAGAGGGGAGAGAGATGGAAAGAAGAGGGGAGAGAGATGGAGGGACTAAAGACGGAATGGAAGAGAATAAAGCTAGAAAGAAGTTAGAGCAAGCAAGGAAGCAAGCAAAGAGAGGAGAGAAAGAGGGGAAGCGAGGGGAGGATGAAAAGGAAGAGGAAGAGGGGGAGGAGTCGCCCAGGGTGTCACGTGCATGAGATTTGACCTAGTTCGACCTCCATTAACAGGCAACACGTGTTTACCGCGACCACGTGCTTGCCATCAGTCTGGGAGATAAAAGGGAAACAGAAAGGGGGAGATGGATGGGGCAGGGGGTGGCGGGAGGGGTGGGGTGGGGGAGCTGCGTGAACGGATAGAGAGAGGGGGGGGGGGGAGTCCATAACGATTATCAATATTGCGATTATCCGATAAATGAGATATCCGTCCGGTTTCGTCGCCCAGTCCGTTGTTATGCGGGTTATGCGGTTAAAAAGCAGTTAGCGATTGAGATCGGAAGGACAATAACGGCCATTTTGCGTTTTTTTTTTTTTTTTTGTCTTTGTTGTTCTTGTTTGTAGTTTGTGGGTGTGAAGACCACACTATTTTAAGAAAATTGTCTATCTTTAGCAATTTTTTTCTTCTTTTTTATTTTTATTTTTAGATAACTGAGGCATATGTACAAGTTGCTTGTGTCTGCGCTCAGGGTTGCCTTTGCTTGCCCCAGGCTTGTTTGCGCCTGCTGGTAGTGTTATTGTTTGTCCAAGTGCTTGCGCCGGACGAGGATAAGGGGATAAGCGTGGTCGTCTGTCTGTCTCTAGTGTTGGTTTTTGGTATTTATTGGACGCTGTTGTTTCAGCCGCTGGGGAGGGAGGGGGAGAGGGAGAGGGAGGGAGGGAGGGAGAGAGAGAGAGAGAGAGAGAGAGAGAGAGAGAGAGAGAGAGAGAGAGAGAGAGAAATAGGAATCGAAAGAGAGAGAGAGAGAAATAGGAATCGAAAGAGAGAGAGAGAGAGAGAGAGAGAGAGAAATAGTATTGTTCCCTTCTTTTCCCCCCCTCTCTCTCTCTCTCTCTCTCTCTCTCTCTCTCTCTCTCTCTCTCTCTCTCTCTCTCTCTCTCTCTCTCTCTCTCTCTCTCCCTCCCTCTCTCTCTCTCTCTCTCTCTCTCTCTCTCTCTCTCTCTCTCTCTCTCTCTCTCTCTCTCTCTCTCTCTCTCTCTCCCTCCCTCCCTCTCTCTCTCCCTCCCTCCCTCCCTCTCCCTCTCCCTCTCCCTCTCCCTCTCCCTCTCCCTCTCCCTCATCCCACCTCTCCTTTCTTACCCCCCTGATTTATTTTTCTCTCTCCCTCGATAATATTCCTTTAGAGAAACCGGCCGCCTTTCTTTGGCCGTTGTGTTTACAGCCTTACCGGACGACCCCACGACTCGCACGACCTTGGTGGTGTTATTGCCCCGGCGAGAATCCTGTCGTAAGGTGTTATGCGGTGTTAGCTTCTGTTCGGGTGAGTGAGCGATGGACACGAGCCCCTGTTAGCTGGGTCTTTTGAGATATGAAGGGCGTGGGTGATGAATGAATTTATGTTGGGTATTCTTGTGGGTATGGTTGTTGTGGGGAAGGGGAGGGTGAGGGGGTGTGTATGATTTTTTTTGGATATGTGTGCTTTGTTAATTTTTTTTCACTCTTTTTCTCTTTCTCTCGCTCGCTCTCTCCTTTCTCTCTCTCTCTCTCTCTCTCTCTCTCTCTCTCTCTCTCTCTCTCTCTCTCTCTCTCTCTCTCTCTCTATTTCCTTTCCCTCCCCCCCTTCCTTCCTTCCATTAGACACCTTTGTATTACCTCTTACTAACCGTCATGCTTCACCCCCCCTTCCATGCCCCCCTACCCCTATGACACCATATCCCCCCATACCTCCCCCCTCCCTCCCCCGTGACCAATTGAACCGTCATTTACCCTGGCGCTGCCCAGGAGAGTGTCTCCGAGCTAAAAGGGCACGCGCGTACTTCCTCTGCGTGTGGTTGCTTGCTTCATTTCTTTGTTGTTTTTTTCTTGTTCCTCTGTCCGTGTATTTTTTTTTTTTTTTTTTTTTGTATCTTTGTCAGGAATCAGCAACCAAAGATAACCATCTCGTTATTTTGTGTTTCTCTCCTTTCGCTCGCTCGCTTGCTCTCTCCCTTTCTCCCTCTCTCCCTCTCTCCTTCTCACCCTCCTTCCCTCTCTCTCCCCCTCCCTCTCTCCCTCCTTCCCTCCTCCCTCTCCCTCTTCCTCTCCTCCTCCTTCCCCTGTCTCCGTCTCCCTCCCTCGCTCTCTGTATCTCTTCCTCTCTCCCTCCCTCCCTCCCTTCCCCCTCCCCTCCCCCTCTCCCTCTCTCCTCCCCCTCCCCTCCCCTCCCCTCCCCTCCCCTCCCCTCCTCCATCCCTAACTCCCCTTCTCTCGCTCCCTCATTCTTTCTCTTCCTCACATATTCAGTCTTTTATTCATCTCAATGGCCATGGACTTCCTCAGTATATTTATTCTACGCAATTCGCACGAAGGAAAGTAGACAAAAAAAGGTCATTGACGTAGGTGAAGGTTCTAGTTATTTTTTTATCTATTTACTAATATATTTTTTAATTTCCCTTTTCCTCCGCTGGACTCATTAATTTAGGGTAGTAATTATATTAATGATTTTTGAAGAAAAGTGCATCGTGTTTGAAGGGAGAGGGTGGGGAGGGAGGGATGGGGGAGGGCAAATTAGAGTAAGATCCCGTTCCCCTCATAGCTTCTTCCCCTCTTTTTCTCTTTCCCCCACCCCTTTATCCTTTTCCTACCCTTATTTCCCTTCCCTCACCATTCCCCTCATTTCTATCTACCTTTCCCCTCCCCTTCCCCTTCCCTTTCCTTTTCTCTCCACTTTCCTTGCCTTTCCCCTTTCTCTCCACTTTCCTTGCCTTTCCCCTTTCTCTCCACTTTCCTTGCCTTTCCCCTTTCTCTCCCTCTCTCCCCTCATTCCAGTCATCCTTCCCTTCCCTTCCTGTTCCTCTTTCCACTTATTTCCCTCTCCTTTCCCTCCCCTCCCCTTCCATCTCCTCCCCTTCCCTCTCCCTTCCCTTTCCCCCTTTCATCTCCGCTTCTCCCCCTCCTCTTCCCTTTCCCCCTTTCATCTCCGCTTCTCCCCCTCCTCTTCCCTTTCCCCCCTTTCACCTCCGCTTCCCTCCTTCTCCCCTTCCCCTCTTTCCCCTCTCCCCCCTCTTCCCCCTCTCCCCCCTCTCCCCCAGCTTCCCTTCCCCCACTCTGTCCTGCGTCCATCAGCCACCTGGTCATTTTCACAGCCCCGTTCACTCGTGTATATTGATCACTAACTGTCCTTTTAACGCCCTCTCCCCCGCCCTCTCTTCCGCCCCCTTCTCTCTCTCTCTCTCTCTCTCTCTCTCTCTCTCTCTCTCTCTCTCTCTATTTCTCTCTCTCTTTCGATTACTATTTCTCTCTCTCTTTCGATTACTATTTCTCTCTCTCTCTCTCTCTCTTTCGATTACTATTTCTCTCTCTCTCTCTCTCTCTCTCTCTCTCTCTCTCTCTCTCTCTCTCTCTCTCTCTCTCTCTCTCTCTCTCTCTTCCGATTCCTATTTCTCTCTCTCTCTCTCTCTTCCGATTCCTATTTCTCTCTCTCTCTCTCTCTCTCTCTCTCTTTCGATTACTCTTTCTCTCTCTCTCTCTCTCTCTCTCTCTCTTTCTCTTACTCTTTCTCTCTCTCTCTCTCTCTTCTCTCTCTCTCTCTCTCTCTCTCTCTCTCTCTCTCTCTCTTTCGATTCCTATTTCTCTCTCTCTCTCTCTTCCGCTTCCTATTTCTCTCTCTCTCTCTCTCTCCCTCTCTCTCTCTCTCTCTCTCTCTCTCTCTCTCTCTCTCTCTCTCTCTCTCTCTCTCTCTCTCTCTCTCTCTCTCTCTCTCTCTCTCTCTCTCTCTCTCTCTCTCTCTCTCTCTCTCTCTCTCTCTCTCTCTCTCTTCCGATTCCTATTTCTCTCTCTCTCTCTTTCGATTCCTATTTCTCTCTCTCTCTCTTTCGATTCCTATTTCTCTCTCTCTCTCTTCCGATTCCTATTTCTCTCTCTCTCTCTTCCTATTCCTCTTTCTCTCTCTCTCTCTTCCGCTCCCTCTTTCTCTCTCTCTCTCTCTCTTCCGATTCCTATTTCTCTCTCTCTCTCTCTTCCGATTCCCTTTTTCTCTCTCTCTCTCTTCCGATTCCTATTTCTCTCTCTCTCTCTCTCTCTCTCTCTCTCTCTCTCTCTCTCTCTCTCTCTCTCTCTCTCTCTCTCTCTCTCTCTCTCTCTTTCGATTACTATTTCTCTCTCTCTCTCTCTCTCTCTCTCTCTTTCGATTCCTATTTCTCTCTCTCTCTCTTCCGATTCCTATTTCTCTCTCTCTCTCTCTCTCTCTCTCTCTCTCTCTCTCTCTCTCTCTCTCTCTCTCTCTCTCTCTC
>BOPN01002202.1:186045-188545 GCA_017312705.2 Penaeus japonicus
TAATGAAGCCAACAATATTGTGAGTGACTCATTTTTATTTTGAATGCATTTTCATCATCCACTTCGAAAAGATTAACAAGTAAAAAGGTTTCCGATGTCAATCTCCTCAGTTTAAGTGCTTCCTGTAGGGGTTTTTCATTGCATCTTCATGTTTTCCCTTTTATTCTTCATTGTTTCTCCAAGTTTAAACCGTAATTTCCTTCGTCATTTTCTGTTAGGGCTATACTTTCCCATCTTGGTATGCTTTGATGGTAGTTATTTATCACAATAGGCACCATAGTGCCGCTGTCAACCTTGGGAACACCGAGCACGTGCTGATTCTTTGCATTACTCCATGGGTGGTTTGGTAAGGTCAGTGGGGGATGTATATATCTTCTGTTTTACCGATTTCTCTTCAAATACTGCGCTAGGACCTTTTGATCTGAGTGAAAGTTAGTTCTGTTCTTCATGTAATTGCGAGTGAGTATCACCTGCGTTTATTTGCCGTTGTTCTCTGCTACTGTGCCGAGGCGGGTGTTGACGGATTGGGATGTTTTCACGTGCCAACAGGTTCGCGTTTTTTTTTTTTTTTTTTTTTTTTTTTTTTGCGGCACTATCCGACGCGACGATTTAGATGGGTGGAGAGGGCGAAGAAGAAGAGAAGAAAGGGGAAGGATAACTGGGGAAGAAAAGAAACTCTCAGGTAGAGTGCGACGGTTTCACTTACGTGAGGAACGGAACTTCTGCACGCATTTGTTCTGCATGATTTAGTGACAAGTGTTAACTAGAACTAGAATAAAGGATATAAAAAAGAAGAATGAATAATAATAAGAACAAAAGGAACTCAATAAAAAAAAGTAAAGAAGAACAGGAGGAGGAGAGAGAGGGGCGAATGCGAAAGAAAAAAAAAGAAATTGAAGGAATTAAGGATTCATTAGATTAAGGATTTATCTTTGGCATCCTCTTTCCATCACTGATTTGAGCAAACATAATCTAACATGTACATCCAATCAGATTTGAACATATAGGTGAAAACATTTAAAATAAGTAAAAAAAAAAATGGGTATTATGTTTTCAGAGACCTTATCCGTCATCAGGAAAAATGGCCACTGATTCTAAGTATTTCGAAGTTTACACGAAAACGGTTGATCTGATAAAAACTCAGTTGATTAAAAAACATAAAATTCTTTACATTTTACTGTATCTCTCAGTGACTTTTTTTTAAGTATAAGGCTTAAGTTCAAGGAAATGTGCGTATATAACAATCTATGAGTGTTTGATATATGTATATATAGAGAGCGAGAGAGAGAGAGACTGAGAGAACAGAGAGAAACTGAGAAAGAGAGAGTGATATATATATATATATATATATGTATATATATATATATATATATATATATATATATATATATATATAGATACATACATACATATAAATAGCTATTTATTTATCTATATCTACATATGCACACACACACACACAAAAAAACAAAAAAAAACACACACACACACACGCATATATATACACACACACACACACACACACACACACACACACACACACACATATATATATATATATATATATATATATATATATATATATATATATATATATATTTGTATATATATACATATATATATATATATATATATATATACATATATATATATATATATATAGATAGATAGATAGATAGATAGATAATACATATATATACCCTCGAGTACCTTGGTCGTAGTCCATGTCTCTGATCCATATGTCATGACGGGGAGGACACATTGGTCAAAAATCTTTCTCTTTAGACATAGTGGCAGACGACCTCGTAATATATTACTATGTGTACCGAAAGCATTCCAACCTAGCCTGATTCGCCGTTTTATCTCGGCTTCGCAGAATGTACTCGACTGTAGGAGTTGCCCTAGGTATACATATTCGTTCACTAGTACCTCGCCCTGTATTTGTATTTGTTTAACTGGGGTTCGACTGTTAAATATGACTTTAGTCTTTTTCATGTTCATTTAAGGCCAATCTTCAGACTTTCCCTATTTAAATCGCTTATTAATTGTTGTAATTCATCTGCTGACTCGCCGAAAAGAACAATATCATCTGCAAATCTTAGATTGCTTAAGTGCTCATTCCCTATTTTAATCCTTCTATCCTTCCAACCTAGCTTCTTGAATACTTCCTCCAAGCAAGCTGTAAACAGCTTCGGTGAGATGGTGTCGCCCTGCCTAACACTTTTTTTTATTGGTATTTTATTGGTTTCTGCGTGGATTTTGATGGTCGCTGTACCATCTCTATATATATCCTTTAATAATCTATAGTATATTTCCTCTATTACTGCAGATATCTGTACCGAATCGAATGCCTTTTCATAATCAACGAATGCCATACACAGGGGCTTCCTATATTCGCTTCTTTTCTCTCTTATCTGAGCTAGTGTGTGGATATGGTCTGTAGTTGAGAATCCCCTGGGTAACCCTGCCTGTTCCCTGGGTTGTTTAGAATCTAATGTAT
>BOPN01002203.1:7500-10000 GCA_017312705.2 Penaeus japonicus
GCCAGAAATGTAAGAAACAGACAGCAGACAGACAGGTAGACAGGGAAGGTAGACGAGCGAGACGACAATAATAGACAGCGACACAGATAAAAGAAAACAAAGAAAGAAAGAAAGAAAGAAGAAGAAGAAGAAGAAGAAGAAGAGAAAAACGGTAAACGGAGAACGAGAAAGAACAGACAGCAACATAGACAGACAGACAGACAGACAGGAAAGGTCGTCAAACAAGAAACAGTCAATGAGGTAGACAAGCTAGTTTCGACCATGTACCCCCCTAACCCCAACCACCCCATCCCCACCCCTTACGCCCCTACCCTTTTACTCCTCCCTCTATCCCCCTATTCCCCAACCCTTGTACCCCTACTCTTTTACCCTCTCCCTTTTCCCCCTTACCTTTTATTTATCCCTCTATCCTCCTATCCTTTTACTTCTCTCTTTATCCCCCTGCCCTTTTACCCATCCTTCTATCCCCTTTCCTAACCCCCTACTATATTATCCCTCCCCCTATCCCCCTACCTTCTTACCCCTCCCCTATCCTCCTACCCTCATACCCCTCTCCCTACCCTCTTACCCCTCCCCCTATCCCCCTACCCTAATACCCCTCTTCCTACCCTCTTACCTCTCCCCCTACCTTACCCTCTTACCCCTCCCCCTATCCCCCTACCCTGTTACCCCTCCCCTATCCCCCTACCCTCATACCCCTCCCCCTATCCCACTACCTTCTTACCCCTCTCCCTCCCCCCTACCCCCCTACTCCTTTCCTTACCCCCTCCCCCCTCCTCATACCCCTCCCCCTATCCCCCTACCCATACCCAACCCCCTATCCCCCCACCCCCCCTCCCCTTATCCACCCTCTGGTAACCGCCGAAGCAAAGTATTTATCAACCGCACACATCTTGTTTTTGTCCGGCCCGTCATCATTGGCATTACGAATACTTAAGGAACATAACCACCGACTCTTACGTTGTTATAAGCGTCTAATTACCGTAATTTACCACCCAGAAGATTCTATTAGATTCATGTGAAACTAATTGCTCGTGAAACTTGGCATTAGATCTTCTCGTATGAAATTCTATGTATTTTTTGGTGATGGGTCGGTTACTGTGCCAAAACCCGCGGGCTCGATATACATGTGTGGAGGGGGGAGGAGGAGGAGCAGGGGGAAGGGAGGGGAGGGGGAGAGGCATTAAACGGTTTCCCGTTGGATAATAACCTGCGAGAGAGACAGAGAGAGAGAGAGGGGGAGAGAGAGAGAGAGAGAGAGAGAGAGAGAGAGAGAGAGAGAGAGAGAGAGAGAGAGAGAGAGAGAGAGAGAGAGAGAGAGAGAGAGAGCGAGAGATGAAGAGAGAAAGAGAGAGAGAGAGAGAGAGAGAGAGAGAGGGAGGGAGAGAGAGAGAGATGAAGAGAGAGAGAAAGAGAGAGGGAGGGAAGGAGGTAGGGTGAGGAGAGAAAGGAACGAGAGAGAGAGGGGGGAGGGGTGAAGTGAGGGGAGTAGGACGGAGGAATGAAAGGAATGAGAGAGAGAGAGACAGAGTGGAAGCGGAGGTAAGGGTTATAGGAATAGGTAAAGTAAAGAATGAGAGATAGATAGATAGATAGATAGATAAATAGAGAGAGAAGCGAAGGAAAGATAGTGGGGAGAAGAAATGAATGAAGGGAAATAGACAGAAAGAGAGACAGATACAGACGCAGAGAGTTAGAGAAAAAGAAAGTCCCAGAGATATGGATAACACGCACAGCGAGACTAAAAGGAGAATAAAGGGTAGACAGAGTAGACGAAAGAATAAAAGCGAGATACAATAAAAGTGATTAATCAAAAGCGAGAGAAAGATAATACTTTCCTGCAACTTAACCCCCTCCCCCCTCCCCCTACCCCTACCCCAATCATTCAAGAAAACCGACGACCTCCTTATCAGAATAATCCAAATTTCATTGCGCCAGCTGATTAGAATCAAGCTGATTAAGCCGACACCGATGATAATGATGATAATGATAATAATGATCATAAAAAAGAAGTACTGTAAACACCGAACACCACCACCACACCATAGCCTCAGGGTTGCACAGGTTGATGTACACACTTCACCGAACTCGCGGTAGTACATAATACAGTAATGATAGTGATGACGTTCGGCTTTCAGGCTTCGGAATCACCACTTGCTACTCACTTGCGAACACCTGACTCTCGCTCCGAGTGGGGGCGTGGGGGGCGTGTAAAGGGGGGGGGGGGCGTGGTGTGGTGGGGATTGGTTAGGGAGGAGGTGTGGGGGTGGGTGTGGGGAAGGGGGTAGGGGTGTGGGGGGGAGGGAGAGGCAGGGGTGGAGATCCATCACGCCGCCGTCGTTGATTTCGCTGCTCTGTCTGGACGATGGATCTTATGTGTTTATGTTTATGTATATGTATATGTATACATATATATATAAAGAGAGGGAGGGGGAGAGAAAGAGAGGCAGAAAGAGAGAGAGAGAGAGAGAGAGAGAGAGAGAGAGAGAGAGAGAGAGAG
>BOPN01002203.1:15000-22500 GCA_017312705.2 Penaeus japonicus
GAGAAAAGGAGGGAAAGAAGCCGAAGAGAAGGAACACGAAGAAAATGACGAGTAGGATGTCAAGGAAGAGGAAGCAGAAATCTAAGAAAAATAACTGCATGAGAGAGAGAGAGAGAGAGAGAGAGAGAGAGAGAGAGAGAGAGAGAATGCCATGACACCAACCAACCGTCATTACTGAAATTATTACAGAGATCAAAAGCAAAGCACCAGAAAAGGCCACAAGGGAATAAAAGTAGAGAAAGTAAGAAAACCAAGAACAGGAGTCGAGAACAGATGAACACACTGAACTGATTGATATGCAAACCAGCTTCAACTGCCTGTTTAACAACGATCTCTCGAAGACAAAAAGAAGGTAAAAGACGAGAGAGCGAGAAAGAGAGAGAGAGAGACTATTAAAAATGGAGAGAGAGAGATAGGAAGAGATCCTACTAAAATGGAGAGAGAGGGAGAGATTGAGAGAGAGAGAGAGAGAGATAGACAGAGACAGAAAGACAGATAGATAGATAGTGATAGAGATAGATAGATAGTAGAGATAGAGAATGAGAGTGAGAGAGAAAGAGAGACAGCCAGAGAAGAGAGAATCAAATTTTATGGTTCTAACGGATCGGTCGGTTAAGCGGCGAAACTATGCAAAAATCCCGCTCAAAATCTGATCAAAGAAAACGCATTCTGAATAACAAAGTAATAGAGGAAAACCAATAGAGTTTCGACCAAAGAAGAAAATGATTTGTGATTAGCTAATCCCTTGAATGCCACTGGGAACTGGATTGGGAAACTCGATCGAAATAAGAGAATAACTTCTAGATTTTTCTTTTTTTTTTCTTTTTTTCTGTGACTGTTTGAGCCTTCTCTTCGCCTCTCTGCTTCCAAAGGCGTGTAAATAGGTACAGAATCAATAAAAGAATTGAGGAGCAGGAACGGTAAATATAGGGAGAAGGGAATTCTTTATTTCTTTTAATTAAATATTGAATAACAATTTCAATTTGCATTATTTAGTGACTTTTATAATATCCAACGCTACACGTGAGAGTAATTTGAAGAAAAAAAGTTGTGGCCGGAAAAGAATATAATGATTTAATATTCTATTTTTTTTAATAGATAATTTCAATTTCAGACGTATCAGTGTTAATGAATTTATTGGAGGGACGTTGACTAAGAGTTGATCCAACAGCTTGATTTAAATGGATCCCCCGACACCCCCCCCCCCTCCCTCCCAAAAAAGATACAAATAAAACTTGAACAAAAGAATAACGAAAGAGATACCTCTTAATCGAGATTCATTAATGGTTGAATGATTATTCTTTCTCATTGCCTTTTATGTATATGTATATTCCACACCGTTACCATAATAATAAAAAAACAAAAACAAACGATCAACCCTAATTTACACCTAACACGACAATTAAGGAGCTAATCCATACCTAATATAAAACATAAAGGAGCAAAAAGTTCTTCTAATCGTACTACAACATCAAAAGGTAAACAAAATATAAACAACAGCTGTGCACATTAGCGCCATCTAACGACGAGGCAAAAAACTAAATCAGATAGAACAGCCACTTGGCAAGTAGTAGTTGTAGTACTTCCTGACTTTCTGTTCCTTAGAAGATGGATTAATAATTTTGCTTTAGTGAATGTGGGGAAGAGGGAGAGGATGATGAAGAGGAGGAGAATGGAGGAATGAGAAAGGGAAGGTGGAGAGGGTAAGAAAGATGAGGAGTAGGCGACGTAGAAGATGAAGTAGAAAACGATGATGATGATGATGTGATCATGATGAGGAAGAGGAAGGAGAAGAAGAAGAAGGAGGAGAAGGAGAAATAAGAAAGAATAAGAAAAATAAGGAGCTTACGTTGTAGAACATAAACGCATTATGGCATGGCATCGAATATTAAAACGTAGCACACTAAAAGCAAAGGTCAAAATGCAGAACAAAAATTATCACAACAGTAAAGGTAATAATGATAATATTACTGATAGGAATAAGAGATAATAATATAATCATAGTTATAATAGAAATGATGATGATGATAGTAATGATAAAAAAAGAAAAGTAGCAATCGTACAAAAAGAGAAATAGAAAGAAAAAAGATATATAAAATAAAAGAAAGAAAAAGCCTTTGATACGAATAAGTTAGCAAAAACTCTTATGTATCATCTTACTTAGCGCGTGCAGGGCCTTGTAAGGTTGGAGAAGGTAGTCTTCAGCATAAAAGAAAGAAAAAAGAAATGAAGAAAGAAGATGATGAGGGAAACAGACACGCGATCTTGAGAAAATGTCAAAAAAAGAAAAAAAAAAAAATCAGTAATAGTCTTGGGTTTAAAATGGTAACCTGGCCGGACTTTTTATTTTTTTTTATCCTAAAACTAGTTTGGCTTGGTAGTAGGTTTAAGAAAACAGGAAGAAAATTGATAGATAAAAGATAAAAAGCATTGGAGAGAGAGAGAGAGAGAGAGAGAGAGAGAGACCAAGAAAAAGAGACCAAGTGAGAGAACACAGAAAGAGGGAGAAGAAGAAAGAGAGAGAAAGGGGTGAAGGTGTGGAGAAGGGGTGAGGATGTGATAAAGAGAGGGAGTGTGTGTGTATGTGATTAGGTTTGTGAGAAAAAAAGAAGAGTGAAACAGACAGACAGACAGACAAGAGATAACGAAACGAACAACAACCCCCCCAAAAGAACATCAAACAACCAACCACAAAAAAAAAAAAAATCCCAAAAAATAATAACCCTTTTCCCTCCTTTCATCCTTTCTTCAGTGGAATCGAAAGTAAGGTACATATAATTGATTTCCCGTCCCCGCCCAAACTCCAATATTTGCCCTCGCTTGCCGCCAAACTCGCAAGAGCTGCCAAGACCCAAGACCGCAACTGCGATGCCGAAGGAGGTCTTTCCCCGTGTTTGGAGAGCGCTCAGAGGACCCTCGCGTGAGATGCCGAGGAGACAGGACAAATGTTTGCAGCCGATAATCTCTCCAATAGTGGAGGGTGAAGGGGTGGGTGATGGGGTTGCTGAAGGGGTGGGTGTAGGGGTTGCTGAAGGGGTTGCTGAAAGGGTAAGGGTGGGGAAGGGGTTGGTGTAGGGATGAAGGGGTGGGGAAGGGGTGGGGTGTAGGGGTGAAGGGGTGGGGAAGGGGTGGGTGTAGGGGTGAAGGGGTGGGTGTAGGGGTTGGTGAAGGGGTGGGGAAGGGGTGGGTGTAGGGGTGGGGAAGGGATGGGGAAGGGATGGATGTAGGGGTGGGGAAGGGGTGGGTGTAGGGGTGGGTGTAGGGGTTAACGGGTGGGAAAGGGTGAGAGTGGGGAAGGGGTGATGGTGTGGAAGGGACGGAGGTGGGGGAGTGAGGGTGAGAATAGGGGTAAGGGGGTGAGGATGGGATGGGAAAAGGAAGAGGTGAGGACGGGGAAGGGATGAGAATGTGGATAAGGATGAGGGGTGAGTATACGAATGAAGGAGTAAAGGTAGGGAAGCGGGTGAGGATAGGGATGAGGGGTGAGGTTGAGGAGGCGGGTCAGGGTATGAGGGTGTGAGGGTGGGGAGTGGGTGAGGGTGGGATTGGGCGAAGTTGGAGTGGATGGTAAGGGAAGAGGAGTTCCTGCGAGAAGAATAGGGAGAAGAGGGAGCCAAGGGAAGGAGAAGAGGAAGTGGGGAAGGGTGAAGGGAGGGAGGGAAGGAGGAATATGGGTTAAGAAGTTAAGAAATAGGGGTGGGGGGATGCAAAGGGTATGGAGTGGGGGGGGATGGAGGTGTAAGAGTTAGACGTGGGTATGAGTACCGGGGGAGGAGGGTGGGGTAGGGGTGGGGAGGGAATAGTGGTAATGGGGGAGGGATAATTAAAAATTCTCACCACGAGGCAGTTTTTTTTTTTTTAAAGCAGTGAGTATGGTCAGAGGATTGAATTCATGTTACTTTTTTGTTGCGTAATGCAGCTTATATTAAATAATGACTTTCATTATCTGGAATGTAGACAACTCCTCAATTATGGAATGACAAGTTCGAAAGAGAGAGAAAGAGAGAAAGATAAAGAGAAAGAGAGAGAGAAAGAGAAAGAGAGAGAGAGAGAGAGAGAGAGAGAAAGAGAAACAGAGAAAGAGAAAGAGAGCGAGAGAAAGAGAGAGAGAGAAAGAGAGAGAAAGAAAGAAAGAGAAAGAGAAAGAGAGAGAGAGAAGAGAGAGATAGAACGAATGCGAGTACAGAAACCCAATGATAAAACTGAAAGAACCTCCCGCGATATTTTTGAGCCGTGACTCCAGGTTAGACAAGGAAGAAGAATAAATGTTTCTGGAGGTGATTTCCTCGAATGTTCTGGAAGATGAAAACTCGACGCGTGAACATTGTCTAGAAGAAACTGGTTGTTCAAAATTGATTTCATTTTCTCTCAGAGGAATGACTTTCACTTGCACATGATTTCTTGAAATAATTACCTTCAGTCTATGATAATTACCGAGAAAAAAGTAAGTGCGCTATATATTTGAAGGAGCAGCGAGAGTAACGGGGAGGTGAGGAGAGAGGGAGAGGGAGAGGGAGAGGGAGAGGGAAAGAGAGAGAGAGAGAGAGAGAGAGAGAGAGAGAGAGAGAGAGAGAGAGAGAGAGAGAGAGAGAGAGAGAGAGAGAGAGAGAGAGAGAGAGAGAGAGAGAGAGAGAGAGAGAGAGAGAGAGAGAGAGAGAGAGAGAGAGAGAGAGAGAAGCGGAAGAGAGAGAGAGAGAGCGAGAGAGAAAGAGAAAGAGAAAGAGAGAGAGAGAAAGAAAGAGAGAAAGAGAGAGAGAGAGAGAGAGAGAGAGAGAGAGAGAGAGAGAGAGAGAGAGAGAGAGAGAGAGAGAGAGAGAGAAAGAGAAAGAGAGAGAGAGAAAGAAAGAGAGAGAAAGAGAGATAGAGAGAAAGAAAGAAAGAGAGAGAAAAAAGAGAGAGAGAGAGAGAGAGAGAGAGAGAGAGAGAGAGAGAGAGAGAGAGAGAGAGAGAGAGAGAGAGAGAGAGAGAGAGAGAGAGAGAGAGAGAAAGAGAGAGAAAGAAAGAGAGAGAAAGAAAAAAAGAGAAAGAGACAGAGAGAGAGAAAGAGAGAGAATAAGAGTAAGAGAGAGAAAAAAGGTAGACTGATACATACAATATATAAACTAAGTCAAGAGAGATGGAATACAAGCAAATCACGAGCAAGCAAAAAGTCGCCCCGCTGATGCCAAGAGCGAGCCAAAGGGAGCCGAGGAGCCGATCACAGGCCCCGCCCCGCCGCCACAAAGGGACCCGTGATGATTGACATCGGTGACCCAACTACCCTCTCCGGAACTGCAGCTGGGTCACAGTGGGTATTGGTGCGACCCTCGTTCCCCCCGCCTTCCCACGTAGGTTTGTAAAAAGGTCAAGTAGCGTCGAGGTCATCTTTCTACAAGCTCATTCACCCTATCCGTTTAGTGGTCCCGATAACGGCGATAGAGAGCGCATTATACGGTGATAATGACACGTAAGCACTAGCCTTGCGCCCTTCGTGCCTGGGTCGGTGCTCACGACGCCTCTGTGAGTGCCCCCGGGCGAGGAAAGCGGACAACCCACGTCGATGACAATGCGCACTATCGGGAACTGGGGAGGAATTGGACATAAACTGGGTGGGAAAGGGGTAGGAATCGTGCAGGAAGTTGGTAGGAAATGGGTAAGGAACAGACAGGATTTAGGTAAGGATTAGATAGGGTCTGGTTAGATACTAGGTGGGAACTACGCGGGCAAGAGGCAGGAACGGGGCAGGAACTAGGTAGAATCTGGGCAAGAACTGAAAAAAAGCAGTCAATGCTACAAATCTGGATTCATTTTAAAAATCCATCTAAACGTCGTCATAAATAGAAACACCAAGAAAGAAAATCAAGAAAGGAAAGCTTTATCCGACGCGAGCGCCACGCAGCGGAATTCCAACCGATGACATCATGCAAGCACAAGAACTCGCCCTTCAGTGCTACGGGGAGGCCGGCATTACCATACGGACATAGCATCTGTCTCAGACGGAGGTACCGTTAAACGAAGGAACCAGCCTCGTCCAGGTGCATTGTGTAGGTACCAAGAGGGAGAGAGGGAGAGGGAGAGAGAGAGAGAGAGACCAGAAGTTGGTATCAAGCCAGCAAAGTGTTCTGGCAAAGGTGGTAATTCCTGGTACCAGAACCAGTTTTGTTTTGTTAACGAGGGAAGGGATGTGATTTGAAGGAGTCGAGGTTGAAAGACCGATTGCTCGTTGCAAGGCGCGACTTAAGGAACTTACCTGCGGGGCGGATGGCTGCTCCTGAAAGGGGACTGAAAGGGGCGATCTGGCAGCGCTTCGTGTGACGTCACTTGATGGAGCGATGTCGGTTTTTTACGAAGTAGATCGACCTTTTTTCTGTAAGTTTATGATGATAATGATGGTAATTATGATAATGATGGTAATTATGATAATGATAATAGTGGTAATGAATAATGATAATGATATTAGTAGTAATGGGTGATAATAATGATGATGATAATGATTATAATAATAGGGTGATGATAATAGTAATAGTGATAAGGGTGATGATAAAAAAAAATCAGTAAGCTGCTCAGTTTGTTTTAGGTACGCTACCAGGAATAGGAAATTCATGTGCAATTTGCAATTTCATTTTGAAGAAACTATGCTTGCCAAGGTAAAATTATAATGTTAGGATTAATAATGATAATGATAATGATAATGAGGGCAATAATGATAGTTATGATACTGTTACTGATAATGATAATGATGAAAATGCTAATAATAACAACGATTATAATGATAATGATATTGATGATGATAATAGTAATCGTAGTAATGATAATAATAAAAATGATACTATTGATTGTATTAAAGATAATGGTATTAATAATAGCAATGATGATGATGATAATGATATCGATAGAATTGACAGTGATAAAAGTAATAGCAGTAATGTTGATAACGATAATAATGATAACAATAAAAACAAGAATGATGGTAAGATAATGACAACGATGATAATAATAATGGTGATAATGATACTGATAGCAACAGTCAATAAAAACAACGTAACAATAACAAAGATTGATAATAATAACAGTAAAAATAATGATAGTATTAATAATAACGCTCACTAATGATGTAATACAGCAAAAGGGAACTGAATAGATAAAAAATAAGAAAGGGAGAGAGAGAAAAAAACAAAAAACAAAAAAACATTAAGAAATGTAGAACAAACTAACAAGAATAATTCACAGTTTTTAAATGAACGTTCTCCGCTGTGTTTGTGTCTGTGTGTATGTGCGTAGAGATCCTTGCATATAATGAATCCATAAAAAAACACCCAACCAGACACACACGCACACACCTAAACACACACAGACAAACACACACACATCCAAACACACACAAACACAAACACACACACAAACACTAACAGACACAAACACACATACACACACACACCCGTGCACACACAAATAACGCCAAAAAATTGAAATCACTTTGTGCTATGCTCCCTTGCTCATCATAGACCAAAGAGGTCAAAT
>BOPN01002203.1:30000-35000 GCA_017312705.2 Penaeus japonicus
TATAGCGTACTTCGGCTCATTGCTCAGGTACCAGGTAACCCACTCTTACATCTTTACAGACTAAGCTTATCCCAAGGAATACTCCCAAGCTCCTGGACTAAAAGCCTAATCATTCCCATTCCCAAACCGAACTCTGATAAATACCGACCCGTCTCATTGACCTCATGTTTATGCAAGGTACTTGAGAGAGTTATTTTGAGCAGACTCATGTATCGCATACATGCCAAGTTAACTCCAAGACTGTATGGATTCCTCCCAGGACGTAGCACTCAGCACTGCTTTGCAGAGTACTTGACAAATTCTCAGCAAGGCATGCAAACTGTATTTCTCGATCTTAAATCTGCCTTTGATATTGCAAACAGAGACCTCATCCTTGAGCAACTGGCTAGCTTTGGTATTCAAGGTAAACTTTTAACGTGGATTCAAATGTATTTATCAAACCGATCAGCTCATGTTCTCTTCAGGGGAATCAAAAGTACATACTCTAAAATATTTGAGCTTGGCACACCTCAGGGGGGCGTACTTAGCCCCATGCTATTTAATATTTTAATGCACAGACTATTAAGCAATATACCACTAGAGGGCAGTGATTCCATTATTTGTTATGCTGATGACATCTGCATTAAAACTTCATCCGAGGATAGAATGCAAAAAATTCTTAATGTACTGTCCACAAAAGCTACTGAGTGCGGTTTGATAATCTCAGTTGAAAAAACCAAGGCACTCAATCCTCTTACAATCCCACTGCCAAACTTTCATATAGATGACATTGAGCTAGATCTTTGCCACAAATACAAGTATCTCGGGGTGACTATTAACGACACAGAACTCATTATGAACTTAAAGAAAAGACTGTGGGAGCGGCTGAAGCCACTCAAGACTCTTGTTGGCAGAGAACATGGAGTCAATGTTAACATTGCAAGACTCTTTTACTTATCATATATACGGTCAGTCGTAGATTACCATGCCTTACACCTTGTATCATTTAAGGAATCAGAGTTAACTTGTCTAGAAATTGTACAGAACGCAGCCATGAGGATCATTCTCGGTGCTCCTAAAACAACGAGGATTGTGAACATGAGAAAGGAACTCAACTTGCCATCTATTTACGAAAGAATATCATACATCAATACTATTTTTGGTGTCAAAGCAATTAAAGAACCCTTCTATAATACAGAGTTCCAGAGGCAACTTAAATATAAGATAGTGAATTCATCTTTGCATAGCAGTGCCGAGTCGCCCTCAAATTCATGGTTGCAAATGACATACAAATCCATACACCAATTAAATATGTCCTTGAGTAGGTTCCCATATGGACGTTCTATTCCACTATGGAAAATGTATATATATATATATATATATATATACATATAGTCTATTTCAAGACTAAGAGAACTCGCTTAACTAAAGCTTAACCCTTTGCCTACGACAGGGATGGAGGCTCGAAAGCTCTCACATACGGAGTAAATAAAAGTTTGTCACTTTAAGAAATTTTTATATGTATCAATAGCTATGAGTTCGATGAGATTAATGTTGATATTGATAAGGATGATAATATTGACAATTGTAATGATGATATTGATAATGGTAATGATACTAATAATGATAACGGTAATAATGGTGATAGTAGTAGTAGTACTACTACTAATGGTAATGATAATGATGAGGATAATAATGATAATAATGGTAATAATAATGATAATCATAATAATATTTTTATCACTATCTTTATCATTATTACCATCCTCAACATTATCATTAATACTAACATTATCATCACTATTATTATTACCATCATTATTAATGTTATCATTATTATCAATGCTATCATTTCATAAGGACTATCAGTTTTTTTATCATCAACTTTTTCATTAATGTTAGTATAAGGATTATTATCATCTTAACAACAACAATATTAATAATAATGAATAACAATAATAATAAATGTGAGTAAGGAGAGAGAGAGAGAGAGAGAGAGAGAGAGAGAGAGAGAGAGAGAGAAATTATTCTTTCGATCAACAGAAGCTCCTTGATATACGAGAGTGCAATACCTCATGAACTGGTCGTTGCAAGCGTTATCAGCAATTTATGCAAAAATCCTTCTCATATTTGGGGTCTTCCTCTTTCGATGGAGTCTTATATCTCAGCCGAGATGTTGCTCTTGTATTTTTTATTTTCTGATAAGTCTATGTGCTTGAGGCCTTCGATAAAAGATAATTTTGAGTGTGAAGATATTATGGTTCAACTTTTATATTGCGTTAATTATAGCTTTGTGTAGGTAATAATGATAACATTTACTTGACTTTACTGATAGATTATGTTATTTTAGATATATTTTCCTAAATAGTTCACATATTAGAGGAAACATCCCTAGTAATTACATAGAGAACATAAAAATGATAATAAACAGTGAAACGAAACGCCAACTCGACCAAAACTCTACGGACACAACGACCCACCTTTCAACCACCCTCCCCCCTCACCCCTCTCCTATGATACCCTACCCTTGCCCAGCTTTCCCCTAGGCTCCCTGTGCTGTCGAGGCAGGGGATCCCTTGTAATCTTGTTGTCTGGTAACACTGCAATCAACGCAATATTGTTGCTCTCTCAACAGCCTCATTCTGGAAATTCCCCTTGATGCACTGTTGCTTATATTGTTAGTGACACAATGACTTCATCTTGTAATGTGCATTCGTATCGCCATGAAAACTGTTTTATGTTTGATTCATCTGAAGAAAATGTTAGTCTACTGAATATCTCAACATACCGGCTGACAATATGGTGTGAACTTACCTATCTCTGCCCATTTATTTATCCATTTTTTCTTTCTTATTACATATATATACATATATATATATATATATATATATATATATATATATATATATATATAGATAGAGAGAGAGAGAGAGAGAGAGATTCGGTCTCTCAGATCTCCCCGATTTCTCTCCTCCAATACTCCCGTCCCTCCCTTCCCTCTCTTTTTCTGTCTTTCTTCTCTCTCTCTCTCTCTCTCTCTCTCTCTCTCTCTCTCTCTCTCTCTCTCTCATCCATATCTCTCTTTTCTATCTTTCTCCCTCCTTTCTTTATCCTCCATATTCCTCCTCTCTAAACTTCCGATTTCTTTCTCCCCTGCAACTTCCTCCCCTTATCTGTTATTCACCTTTTCTTTCCACTCTCTCACCTATTCTCCCCTTCTTTCTCTTCCTCCCACTTCCTATTCCCCTCCTCCTTATCACCTTTCTGCCCCTCCACCCTTCCTCACTCCTTTTACCCCTACCTTCCCCTCTCCTCCCCCCTCCCTCACCCTTTAACCCATCACCCTCCCCTTCCCCCTTCCTCATTCTTCTCATCTCCACCCCCCTTTCTTCCCTACCCCCTTCCTGCCTCTCCCCTTCTCCCTTCCCCCCACCATCAATTACCCCCCCCCCCCTCCCCACTGAACTACCAACCCCTGCAAAGGATCTCGGCGACAGCGTCTTGCAGGACACTCAGATTCACTTCCGGGAGGCTTTGGCGAGATGTCAGAAAAATGGGGGTTAACTTCAATTAACTTGACTGATTTTGATTGAATGAGCTTCCGGGAAAGGGAGATATTGTCAGAATTAAGAATGCAAAAGGGATTATTTGAATTAAAAATTAAGTTGTTGGTGAGTGTGTTTCGTTGACGAGAGAGAATGTATAAACACTCACACACACACACACAAACACACACACATACGTTACTCTCTCTCTCTCTCTCTCTCTGTCTCTCTCTCTTTCGCTCTCTCTCTCTCTTTCTCTCACGTGTGTGTGCGTGTGCGTTTTAGTATTTGCGTTCATATGTTTAGAGAGAAAGTGAAACGAATGTAGACATAGGAAAATAAAGAAGATTTTGAGAGATTTAATAGCAAAGTATAACAAGACCTAAAAGACTTCAAATCGGAAATCTCTAACAACAACAATAAGTCACCTCATGCCTTTATTCACGAAGCAACATTACAGATTAAAAACATTCTTACATAACCAAACTAAAACAAAAGAAAATAGTAATAAGAAAAAGCGAGATCTAACTTTTTTTTTCTTTTACATACAGCGTCAAGAAACACTCATCCCACAACAACAATAACAACAATAAACACACACACACACACACATACACACACACACACACACACACACCACCAATAAACAACAAAAAATAAAAAAATAAAAAATAAAAACTTTTCCTACCTTGAGCGAATGGGGGAGAGAGAGGGGGGAGGGAGGGGTAAGGAAGAAGAAGAGTGTATGTGTGTGTGGGGTGGGTGGGGGGGCGGGTTAAGAGGCTTACCCAGGTAATTACTAGTTAGCACGGGTAGCCCGGATGCACGTGGCCAGGTAACTGTAGATAGTTGAATAGATAAGTTGATGAATGGGTGGATAGACGAATAGATAGCGAGATTGATAAATAGGTAGATAGGAGAGGATGCTAAATAGTATGATATCTGCGATGGAGATGGAATGAAGAGAGGAAATGCACAGAGAATTGTTAATGAAGATCTTGGGAGATGAAGAAGGGATGATAAGGCTGATGATGATGATGCTTGTTATATAATGCCGTTGTCTCTGGGATGCACGAGAGGCATTGGGATGTATCTTTTCTCTCTATCTCTATCTCCCTCTGTCTCTCTATCTCTCTCTCTCTCTCTCGCTCTCTCTCTCTCCCTCTCGCTCGCTCGCTCTCTCTCTATCGCTCTCTCTCTCTCTCTCTCCCTCTGTCTCTCTGTCTCTCTCTTTTTCTCTCTCTCTCTCTCTCTCTCTCTCTCTCTCTCTCTCTCTCTCTCTCTCTCTCTCTCTCTCTCTCGCTCTCTCTCTCTCTCTCTCTCTCTCTCTTCTTCTCTCTTTCTTGCTCTCTCTCTCCCTCTCCCTCTCTCTCTCTCTCTCTCCCTCCCTCTCTCTCTCTCTCTCTCTCTCTCTCTCTCTCTCTCTCTCTCTCTCTCTCTCTCTCTCTCTCTCTCTCTCTCTCTCTCTCTCTCTCT
>BOPN01002203.1:85000-87500 GCA_017312705.2 Penaeus japonicus
TAGTCATAACTATGATAATGATAAAAATAACTACAAGACATTATGATGATGATAATAATGATTACAACAAAGAAAATGATGATAACATTAATGATACTGATAATAAGAATGATAATGATAATATCAATCATGATAACAATGATGATGACAATAATGATAACAATAGTAAAAATCATAATGATAAAGATGATGAAAATCTTATGATAATAAACAGACGAATCACATTAAAAGTGTTATTGATAATGACAACAGCAGTAATGATGATGATAATAAAAAATAGAAAATATTATGCAAGTAAAAATAATGATAATAACAATGACAATTTTCATAAGAAAATAGAAAAAAGAAGGATAATAATCATTAGGAGAGCAAGGATAATGACAATAATAATGATGATACAATAATTAATGATAATGGTGATAATGAAATTAGGAATAATGATGATAACTATTAATATGTTAAACAAAAGAACAAAAACAATAATAGTAATAGTGGTGATGATGATAATAATAAAACAAAATATGAAATTCTTGATGATAACAATAACAATAATGACCATAATGAGGATAATAATAACGATAATGATGATAATAATCGTAATAATGATAACAATACTGATATAACAGTATCAATAATAGAATTATAGGGAAAATAATGATAATAATAATAGAAAAAAACAATAATGCTAATGATAATTATAATGATGGTAATGATAATGAAAATGATAAAATTAATAATGATAAAGATGATAATGATGATGATGATAGTCAAGTTAATAACAAGGACATTCATGATGATAAGAATGTAAACAATGATGGAAATAATGATGAAATTAATGATGATGATAACGATACTAATGCTAAAAAATAAAATAAGTATGATAATGCAATGGCGATAATGATAATATTAATAATAATTATGATAAAGATGATACTACTAAATGATAATGATGATACAACTAATAGTAATATTGATAATAATATGATAACAATAATAATGATAGTAACATTAATAGTAAAAAAAAAACAGTGATAATAGAAGTAATAACAATATTAACAACAATAATAATTATGAAGAAATGACATTATGAATAGCAATAAAGTGCTAATTGAAGTAGCAGTAGTATTAATAACGATAATAGCAATAGTGACAATAATGACAATAACAATAAGAAGAATTGATGATAATGACATTTATGATAATAATATCAATATCATCATGGCAATAGCAATAGCAACAGTAATAATAGTAACAGTAACAATAATAACAATAATAAGAGATGTTGATGATAATATCCTTATCATCATGCAACACTATTTTTGCAACTGTTTGCTAACGTCTAGAAGATATTTAAAATGGCTAGTATCTCCTTCAAACATTGGTTTTGTAACCAGGATAACGATATCTCTGAAATTTACGTATTCCCATTGGGAAAACTGGCAAATGTGCACATTTTCCTTCACAAAGAGTCAAAATAAATCAACATTGTGTCAAGAGGAACATTTATTTATTCTAAAAAACGTTTTTCTCTCGATTTACCGTAATACTATAAATTACTATCACGAATCAAGCCCCGAATATATTCCCATCGTATTTCAATAAACGATACTAGGCAACGGCGTTCATATTCCGGTATATCCTAGTGAAGGACTCTCCTTGCTCCTCTAAGTATTATCCCACGTTCTTCGAAATTATCAGGATGAGCGTCAAGGATACAGACTTCGAAGGAACTTCCTGCAACCCATTTCGCAGTAGTCCTTCATCATTTTTTGGCCTTGTTATTCCCCAGAAGCCCCTAACCACTGAGGCAAAGCTGTTCCATGCAGCTTCCCGAGTTCTACTGAGCTCCTTGGGGAATTCCTTGCATTTCGTGATCTTATTTCTTTGTGCCTCAGACAGCTTTGAGAAATGTCTTGAAGGTACTTGAAGGGTTCCGACTCTTTATGTAGAGCCGTTACAAATTGTATCATAAGGCCCAGTTGTAAGTATAGTGGCGGAAACAATACATTTTGGGAGTCTATCAGTTGGTCCCATTTGATGCTATTCCTTCCCCACTGAACTAGGGCTGCTGTGGCCAGTCCCGCATGTGGTAGGGTGCCACAGAATCTCTGCTGTCCCAAAGGCAAAGATGACTCGGAAACTTCAACTTCGTAAGGCCGTCTTGGAGACCCATCAGGAATGTCACCATTTTGATGTCTCCGATAACATTTCTACTGTACTTTTTATACTTCAAGGCATCTGTATTCCTCTTAGAACTGCAGTAAGTAAAATGCGAAGAGATGCATATATGTCCTCGTTATGAAGCAGCGCGGGTTGAATCGTATGAGGCGGCGATGAAGAGACGCCACTCACTGGGGTACAAACACTACCAATTGCCTTAAACAGATCAGTCATATTGTGGCAGCAGCAAAGCTCATCTTGACGTCAAAAGCTCAGCATTGGATTTGGCGAGACCAAGGTTTCTTATCAAGTTATTGAGGTCTATTTAGCTGGGTTAGTA
>BOPN01002203.1:150000-152500 GCA_017312705.2 Penaeus japonicus
TCTTGTATACTTTCTGTCTGTCTGTTTATGTTTGTTGGTCTTTGTGGCTGTTTGTTTGGTTCTGTATAGTTCTCTCTCTCTCTCTCTCTCTTGCTCTCTTTTTCTTTCTTTCTCTCTCTCTCTCCCCTCCCCCTCTCTCTCTCTCTCCTTCTCTCTCCCTCATTATCTTTCTCTTTCTGCCGCTGTCTGTCAGCTTCTCTCTCTCTCTCTCTCTCTCTCTCTCTCTCTCTCTCTCTCTCTCTCTCTCTCTCTCTCTCTCTCTTTCTCTCTCCCTCATTATCTTTCTCTTTCTGCAGCTGTCTGTCAGCTTCTCTCTCTCTCTCTCTCTCTCTCTCTCTCTCTCTCTCTCTCTCTCTCTCTCTCTCTCTCTCTCTCTCTCTCTCTCTCTCTCTCTCTCTCTCTTTCCTTCTCTCTCCCTCATTCTCTTTTTCTTCCTGCCTCTGTCTGTCAGCTTCTCTCTCTCTCTCTCTCTCTCTCTCTCTCTCTCTCTCTCTCTCTCTCTCTCTCTCTCTCTCTCTCTCTCTCTCTCTCTCTCTCTCTCTCTCTCTCTCTATCTCTTTCTCCTTCTCCCCCCCCTCTCTCTCTTGTATGTATGTATGATATGATGTATGTATGTATGTATGTGTGTACATATGTATGTATGTATGTATGTATGTATATATCCGGGAGTGTATGTATGTATGTATATGTGTATGAATATGTATATATAGCTATGTATACATGTATGGATATTTTCATATATGTACGTATGAATGTATATGTGTGAGGATGTATGTATTCATGTATACATGTATGTATGTATAAGTGTATGCATGTATATATGGACCACAACATTATTTTCAACTTACCAGTGACTATCATTACTCAGTAACTACTGCTGGTATTATATTGCCACCAATGCTGCTCCTACTCCCACTATCAGCTGTGCTGCTGTTACTTCGAACACTACTTTCTCTACACCCGCTGCTACTACCAACACTGTTTTTTAAAGGTGCGATTTTATTCATGTTAAGAGGTTTTTGATCTCTTTAAGATTATATATATAGTCGAGATCCCTTTGGGGATTTCAAGGATCAAAGACCTCTTGATGCAGAATAAACGTTTGACATCAGTCATCAACACTGTATGTTAACATTCGAAAATGCTTGCTTGCTTTATTTAATCCTTGCATTCTTCTGCTTGTCTGTGTTGCAAAAATGCAAAGAATTTGCCAGCCGGCTTTCGATAATGACGGCATGTCATCCTCAAATTTGATTAAGTCATTTTAAGATTTGTAGATGACATGGCGGAGCTGAGAGAGAGGCTGGCTTTTAGTCCAAGGTTCTGTGTCTTGAACATTTTTGGTTTTAAATGGCAGTCTTACCTGTTATCTCTCTCTCAGATAGATCATTAGTAGAATTCACTTGCACGAGGAATGCAATTAGGCAACCTGAATTCGTAGGTAATTTATCAAGATATATATTTCATTGCAATGATATATATAAGAAATGTTTAGATATAGAGTTTTTTTTCTATATGGTATATCATAAGTATGGATATTAACGAACACACATACATTGGTTATATGTAGACAGGTTTAATAGCTGGATTTAACACTACCATCGAGTGATATGAACAATATCTATATACGTATATAGACATGTGTATATGCACTGCAATCACCCACACACATACACATACACACACACACACAAGCACACACACACACGTACACACACACACACTCTTATACAATCTCAGGTACACAGCCTTTTTAATTTTCTAAAATATTTTTAATATTTATAATATTTTAAAATTAAGTTACACCACAATACAAGGAAAATATCTCAAAACATTTTTTTTCATATTACCCTACGTGCTTAATACCTTTGAAAGTCATTTTGCAATTTAGGTATCCATGAAGAAAAGAAAAAAAAAAAATCGCTTTTGACAATTTTATGAAGTAATCTTAACGTTATGGAGAGACATGTCATTGCTGACTGAGACTGTTATGGCAGAGAGAAAGACGTGACGCAGATGTAATAACCATTACGGTCTGGTTTAACTGTCTTTCTGTGACTGAGAAAATGAAAGAAATTTTCCTTCGAGACCACACACACGCGTGCTCATCCAAACGCACAGTTACAACCCACACATGCATACACTTGAGGACACACACACGCACACACCAAAAAAAAAAAGAAAAAAAAAGAAGAAGAAAAAAAAAAGAGAGAGACGTATTTTTTTCGTCATAAACTTCTAAGAAAGGAGAATCATCAAAACTTGAAAAGCTTCTAGATATCATCCTACAAAAGGAAAAAAAGAAGACAAAATAAAAAGAAAAGTGTCCTTTTGAAATTTGTAATGGAAAGGGCGATATTTTTACTGCTCGCCAAGACTTTTCTCCCCAAAGAAGCCACACTGTCACATCTTGCTCGTAATCTCTACCTTAACTCTTGCTCTGTGCTAGACAGTTCTTTTGTTACATGTTAAGAAAAAAAGAGTAAAAGAAAGAACTTAT
>BOPN01002203.1:155000-160000 GCA_017312705.2 Penaeus japonicus
CCGGGTCTCCAACGAGGTTCTTTTAAGACGTCGGCACGCTCGTTTCGTCGGAATCTGGTATCCTTGGTGATAAGAAAAGGAGAGAGAGAAAGAAGAACGAACGAGAGAGCGAAAGAAAGAAAGAAGGGAGAGTTAGAAAGAGCAAGCTAAAAGGAGAAATAAACTGTCAACATGAATATGGAAGCGTGGCGACATGTACGATATGACATTATTAATACTAGTGATTCTTGTCTCTCTATCTCTCTCTCTCTCTCTCTCCCCCCCCTCTCTCTCTCTCTCTCTCTCTCTAACATCGCCATGCGTTGTTGCCTCCCCCTCCCCTCCCCCCTTTTCTTTTCATTCCCAAGTAAAGACATCGTGACGTCAGGATCGCGATAAAGGCATCCGGATGAAAGGAAAATCTTTACGGTACGAAGAATGTAACAAGGAGACATGATTTTGTATTGTTGTCATATCTGAAGAGCGGGCGATATGCTGATAAGTTTTATCAGTCTGTTACAGTTCGATTGTTCTGTTATTGCAGAAATGATAGAGGCATATATTACATGTATATATATATATAAATATTTCAAAGCTTTGGTCATTACATATTATGAACCAGATTCAAGCTTTCACTAATCTGTTCCTGGTAACGCTTCGGTGATGACATCGTCTAACTTCGTTCATAATATATAATATGATTTCAATTGTCTGATGATTAAGAATAAACGGAATTTATATCAATATTGATATCGTGTATACACCTATTTTGTCACTTAACCAACATTATGCATGTTCTGTCATGCACTTCCTTTCAGTGTCTCCAAATGAAGGTGACATTCTGATGCATAATCTATTCAACAAATCAATGTCTAAAGGAATACGGGAGGAGGGGGGGGGGGGCACCTGAACAGACATACAACATCAAAGCATATTAGTAAAGATTTCTCTCCTCTGTACCCGAATTGTTTGTGAAAACGATGTGAACACCGAGATAATTAAAGGAAAAGTTATTGTGTCCCTCGTCTTGAAAATGACTTTGATGTTAGGGTTTTGTGAATAAATATATGATAGAAAGTAATTTGTAGTTTCTCTTATGAGAGACTGCGGAGGTCGTAATATTCCTGGATCAATTTCATAATTTAGAAATACACCAATATTCTTCATAGTCTATGAGCAAACATTGTGATACCTTGCACCTGAGGCAGAAAAAGGCGTGATTATACTTAAGAAAACTAAGTACTCAGATTGAAGAAGAAGAAGGAAAACAACAACAAATAAATGAAGCTAAATATCATATTGAAAATTCTAAAAACTAACTTAGCTGCTCGCATGAAGATAAACTAAGCAAAATATTACTATATCATGATACGTTTGTTACACAATCTTAAACTGGCTCTCTTGAAAGACTACCCAAAATTTCCCCCTCGCATCAACTATCTCCGTCAGCACTTTTGCCCTATTTTTTTTTCTTTCTAGTTTACGGTTCATGTCAAAACTAGGAATCAATATACTGTATCAAACTCTTCATTATTATGTGGATCGATAACTTATCTTAGGGTTGACAATAAGACGCGATTCCTCTTCAGAAAAAACAAAAGTTTCCGTAATTGATAACGACCTTTGTTATTATTATATTATTATTTTTTTCTTATCTCTCTTAGATATTGCTACTACGGATTCCGCGTTCATCGCTCATCGTTTGAAGAAGGAGAGAAAAAATAGCCCCTTTAGGCATGCACGTTTTCCTCGGTAAATAATGTGTTCAAGAGAGGCCCTCAGAGCGACCGCCTTTGCATTCTTGGGGTTAACGCTAAAATAGGATTCAGGTTCCTCCCTGTGCTTGAAATTGGGGAACAACCTTCTAAGTCATATAAAGATCTCGTAGCTTATCTTTTGTTTACAAAAAAAAAGAAAAAGAAAGAAAGAAAGAAAGAACAGAAAGAAAGAAAAAGAGAAAAAAAGAAAAAAGAAAAGAAAAAAAAGAATATATACATATACATATATATATATATATATATATATATATATATATATATATATATATATATATATATATATATATATATATATATAATCTCCAAACCAATATTGACAGCTTTTACGTAATAACAAATGAGGATTTTGTTTTGAAAGATTTGATGTCTAATCTCCTGGAAAGGCAATGTTTATTTATGTTTTTGTATGGACCGCTGTCATACGGATCTAGCTATGTGTGATTAATCCAATTATGTGTCTGTTCTTTACCCTTTGATTCATATGCAGGATATGTATCTTCTAAGATTCTTTTTTTTTATATATAGAAGAGATATACTGAACGTTCTTTATGTATCTGTATATACGTGCACAACACATGTTTCATTATGTAAATAGCGTACAAGCAGCTGTTTATTTAGTAAGGTTGCGCCTTCAAATATAGCTTAATGGAATACACGTTATTATATAGTATCAATAACATCTGATCAAAACTAATAGACATTTTTTGGAAAGTCAACCCATCGAATGGTTTTAAAAGTACCCAGGTGAATGCAAGACCATTTCTACGAAGATAAAAATAGATGATTATTTTTTTTCTCCAAAGGAAGGTCATACGTAGACCCACTTTTTACCATTGTCTTCATTCACAACACTCTAACATCAAATTCATACCTGGAACACGTTTTTTTTTTTTTTTTTTTTTTTTTTTTTTTTTTTTTTTTTTTTTTTTTTTTTTATCGAGACTCAGGTCATTAAAAATTACAGGCACGATTTCTCTGCAATATAATCTAATTGTCGCATACTGGGCTTGGCATGAATTGCGTATGATATACGTGTATGATGATATTTACTCAACATGGATTTTTATCATAACAAAGTGGTAAATAAACACCACTGCCATATTCAATATTAATAGAGCGTGTACTAAGTTGTTGATGTGTATACAAGTAAATATATATATGTATATGTGTGTGTGTGTTTGTGTGTGTGTATGTGTGTGTATGTGTGTGTGTGTGTATGTGAATGTAGGTCTCTCAAATGGGAGCAGACTAAGGTAGATCCTATCTTAAGTAACGATTCTTACTTTTTCTCCCTTTTTTATAACCGCATATCCTTTGACCTCCCCAAAAGGATTTTTCTGACGTTTATCCTTACTGAACATTTTAATCCAAGGTAAGAACTGAATTCATAGCAACATCACATATCGCCCCTTTTGAGAACACGGTACAAATATAAGCATAACTGACACTCTCAACTAAATATATTCAGAAAGAAGAAAAGTAGATTAATAAGAGGAAAAAGATAGAAAAGTAAATATAAGATAAAAAAAAGAAGCAAAAGAAGAAAATGGCAAAAATGGAAGATAAGGAAGAGATTAAGGATGTAGAGAAAGAGGAGACTGAGGAGGAGAAAGCATAAAAGGAGAAGAAAGGAAATATGAGAAGAAGAAAAGAAACAGAAACAAGCAAACAACAAGACATAGAGAAAAAGAAGGAACACAAACAAACAGAAGAGAACCGAAAACACATGTTATAACGACTTCAAAATAACCGTCTTCTTTATTCTTCAATATACCACAACAAAATATGAAATGATAAGCAACAACCTTTTTTTTAAATAATAGCTTCATGTCCTCAATCTGAAAAAGATGAATAAGGGCGATAATGCCATTTACAGCAATATGATTATCGTTTTTATGATAAATTTGAGTCCTTTACGCGATATGACTGATAAATGAGGTTTGGGAAAATCAGCAACGGAAATGTTCAGGTGTTTACTCTGAAATCTGCTGTAAACCAGTTCGGTAAATTATTAGCTATAGGTAGACAAGATTACTAGTTATTTTGGATTTCATAATTTCATTGGATGATAGGGAAAAAATGTGCATGGGTAAATGTTACATGTATAATTACACACACACACACACACACACACACAAACACACACACACAAATACACACAAACCCAAACACACACATGCACACACACACACACACACACACGCACGCACACAACACACACACACACAACACATACACACACACACACAAACACACACATACACACATCATCATCAACTCAGTGCACGTTGTAGCAATACTGAATGTGGCAGAGCTATCTGTATGAGAATGTATATCGCAATACTACCAACTCGTGTGTAGAATTGCACTGCTAGCAACTGTGTTCATTCATGATGAAATCAAAGCAGGTGTGTACGAGCGTGTTGCAACAATAGCAACCGAGAAAAGTGAAACCTACCCAGATGTAGCTTGCAATTTGCATATCGTTGATGCAAGGTTCGTCTATCGTTCTTTCTTCGGGGAACAATTAGTAGTTGATTGGTTGCAGCGAACGACCACCGCGTAATGCAAGTGCAAAGGCTTACATAATATTTCATCTTGCTGAAATCCGTAATAAAAATGTCTTAATTGTGTTATTTGTCAACTGCACTCCAAATCGTTGTCTCTCTCTCTCTCTCTCTCTCTCTCTCTCTCTCTCTCTCTCTCTCTCTCTCTCTCTCTCTCTCTCTCTCTCTCTCTCTCTCTCTCTCTCTTCCCCTCCCCTCTCTCTCCCTCCCCTCTCTCTTTCTCTCTCTCTCTCTCTTCTCTCCCTCCTTCCCTCCCCCTCTCTCTCTTTCTCCCTCCCTCCCTCCCCCCCCTCTCTCTCTATCTCTCTCCCTCTTTCTCCTTTTCTCTCTCTCTTTATGTGTGTGTATGTGTGTGTGTCCCTAAGTTAGAATCCGCCACTAATTACAAAGAATCTCCCATATTTGTATTATAAAAAAAAAACTAGAAGAAAGAAGAAAAGGCCAAACATTAAATAGCAATTAGAAAGGAGGAAACCACGAAGGCGAAATCTTTACTCAGAAACGCTTAATATCGCAGTGCATCAACAGTGAAGTCATTTCATGGAGCTTAAAGGGGCTTGCTTCTCCTGCTGATGAATGAGGGTGTCTCTTCATTTTGCTTCTTCCTTTCCCCATCTTCTTCTTTTTCTTCTTCTTCTTTGTTTTATTTATTTATTTATATTGTTTATTTATTTTC
>BOPN01002203.1:200000-205000 GCA_017312705.2 Penaeus japonicus
GACAAATCAAAACATTAGTCAATCTCTTTATCGGTAAAGTATTAATTCATATATATATCTGTGATCTTAATCTTTCTCCCACAAAGAAGAAGAAGAAGAAGAAGAAGGAGAAGAAGAAATAGTTATCAAACAATAGACAAATTCGAATCGAAATTTGAAACCGATGTTATTTTCACCGTTGGAGCCCCGATGGCAGACAGACCCGTAGTTTTGGCTTTACTCAGTGCTGCGCTGATTACCTATCTCTATTTCCATCTCCTTTATTAGCTTTTTTATTTATACCCTCGGCTGTGACGGTAGATAGCCTGAAATCTTAAGAGATATCTCGACGATCTCGCGGCGCTGCGTTCGGATTATGGCGCGGGCTTCGACGGACGGTTCTTGTTTTGTTTTTTTTTTTTTTTTTTGTTTTTTTGGTTTCTTTCTTTCTTTCTTTATCGTCTCGTTTTAGACGTAATGTCATCATTATCAGCGGAATTGATATGGAGGGGAGGTTATCATTGTAGAACTTGGGTACTGCTAATAAGAAGATCTGTACATGGAATTAAGAAGCAAGAGGTATAAATCGAAGTGCAGCCAAAACTACAATTCCGACATCATTCCATTAAGATTGATATTAGCGATAAGCCAGAAATTTTAGTCATTACGAGTCCTATCTCAGGAAATCTTGGAAAAGAAAATGTAACTTACTAATATAACTTTCCGCTCTCAAATTGCAATTCTAAAATGCACGATTAATTCTACAACGAGACTAATTTTGGAAGCTGTTGCATGACTCTGGCGTTTATAGAAGGTAAGAAAAAGGTAAAGATACTCTCGTTTTCTTTGTGATATGAATAAACTATAACTTTATCATTCATGTCATTACTACAAACATTCAATTTATCAATTTTAATAATACGATGTTTTTTTTTTTGTTTGATTTAAGAAGGAAACAGAAAGCAATACGGAAAAAAAAAACATGACAAATATTTTTATTGTACCAAAGACAGAAAGCATAAAAAAAAGGCAAAATATTTTTGTTGCACTAAAGGCATGAGCTTGTTTTGCAATCAACATATCAAGCATATAATTTTGCAATATCAACACTCCGTTAGAAAATATCACTGCTTCTGAAATAAAATCGACATGATCTGGAAAATGCATTGCGACCTTAAATAAACATGATTTTTTCATATGTCATTTCATCTTATCTTTTATGTGGATATTCATTATCCTTATCATTATCAGCATCATAATCATAATTATCATTATTATCAAGATGATGGGGGATAGGGATAGGGATTGTTATATTATTATAACAATTATCATTATCATTATTATTTTTTACTATCACTATTGTTATTATTATTATTTTTTTTTTATCATTATTATTATTATTATCTTTTTGTTATTACTATCATTATCATTATTATCTTTATTGTAATTATTATCATCATTGTTATTATAATCATTATTATAATCATTATTATTATTTTCCTCATCCTTATTGCCATTATTGTCAATTATCATTATTATCATAATTATTGTTAACATAATAATCATTATTATCATCGTCATTATAGTTATTGTAATTATCATCATCATTACCATTGTTAACATCAATATTATCCTCATTATCGTCATCACTATCATCAATATCCTTCTCATTATCATCATTATTTCTTCTTTTACAGTTGGCTCCATTTCCCCCTCGGGATATCCGTCTCTTACATTCATTTCCCTCTCGGCATCACGACATCACATCAATAGAGATACCATTATTGTTATCGTTAATATTACTATCATTATCATTGTTATTATCATTTTTATCATCTTATTATCATAATTTTTTATCATTGTTATTATCATAATCATTATTATCATTACTGTTATCATTATTATTTTTATCATCATCATTAATTCTATTATCATCATTATCATTCTTAATTCTATTATCATCATTATTATCCTTATAGTCATTATTATCGTTATCATTACAATAATTACGATAGTTATCATTGCTATAATTTTTGTTATCATCATTATCATTTTTGTTGTCATTTCTACCTTTATCGTCAATATCATATGCGTTATTGTCATTATAATTATCATCATTGTATTTTCCATTAATATTATCGTGACTACTGCTATTATCATCATATTCAGTGTTCTTGCTACTATTATCAATATTGTCATTACTGCCATTACTATTATCATTAAGATTATCATTATCATTATTATTTTTGTTAGTATCATTATCATCATTATCATTATTACCCTCCTCATTATAATAATATTATCATCATCATTGTTATCTTCATTATCACCCTTATTATTATCACCTTTATCAATATCATTACCATCATCAGTATCATTATCATTATTACTACCACTTTCAGGAAGACCGGGAAAGATGATTAGAGAAAATGTATATAAGAAAGTAAATACATAGGGTAAAGAACGAAACATCGGGAATAAAGATTGGATAAAAAGGTTGGAAAAAAATTGTGATTTTTTTTCTTAAAAAAATGAGAGAAACAAAAGAAAATGATAATGGAGAGTAGGAGAGTAGGGAAAACGGAGAAGGAAAACAGCGGAGAAAATAGGGAACCGAAAGATAAGACGAAGATGGATGAAAAGAAATAAAAATGAAAACAAAAATAAACATGGTACAGAGAGAGAGAAAATGATAAAAAGAATGGGAGGAAGAGGAGGAGGAGGGGGAGGATGAGGAGGAGGAGGAGGAGGAAGAGGAGGAGGAGGTGGTGGAGGAGCAGGAGAAGGACGAGGAGAAGAAGAAGAAGAAGAAGAAGAAGAAAGAGGAGGAGGAGGAGGATGGTGGAGAATGAGGATGGAAGATGGAGGGGGAGGTGGAAGAGGAGGAGGAGGAGGAATAAGAGGAGGAAGAGGAATAGGAGGTGGAAGAGGAATAGGAGGAGAAGGGGGAGGAGGAGAGGGAGAATAATAATAATAATAATAATAATAATAATAATGATAATAATGATAATAATAATAATAATAATAATAACAACAATGACAATAATGATAATGATAATAAAGAGGAGGAGGAGGAGGAGTAGGAGTAGGAGGAGAAGGAGAAGAAGAAGAAGAAGGAGGTGGAGGAGGAGGAGGAGTAGGAGGAGGAGGAGAAGGAGCAAAAGAGAAGCATCCCAAGAAATAGGGCTGGAAGAGGTCCCTCACCCTCGACGCAGCCGCCTCGACCCGAAGCTCAACTACAGCCTCTGACGCTCCATCAATTTCCACCGTCAACTCAAAGCCATTTTTTAAACGCTTGACGCCCTTGTCACTTGCTAATGGCTGCCTCTGCGCCCTTCCCCCTCCCCCTCCCTCTCCTTCTCCCTCTCCTTCTCCCTCTCCCTTTCCCTCTCCCTCTCCCTCTCCCTCTCCTTCTCCCTCTCCCTCTCCCTCTCCTTCTTCCTCTCCCTCTCCCTCCCTCTCCCCCTCCCTCTCCCTCTCCCTCTCCCTCTCCCTCTCCCTCTCCCTCTCCCTCTCCCTCTCCCTCTCCCTCTCCCTCTCCCTCTCCCTCTCCCTCTCCCTCTCCCTCTCCCTCTCCCCTTCCCCCTCCCTCTCCCCATCGCTATTTCCAGCTGGGGGGGTTCGTTCTATGCTCACAGATGGTTCTAATCTAGTGCCAGCTGGTCAGGGAGGGTGGGGGGAGGGCGAGAGGCAGGCCAGCTGTTTTTGGAAAAGGGAATGATTCTTTCTATATGTCTATTTTATCGGTCTATCTATATATGTATCTATCTATTTGTTATTCTATTCATTATCAATCAGTTTATCTATTTATCTATCAATCTATATGTCTGTATTTGTGCTTGTTTGAGTGTGTATGTGTGTGCATATGTGTGTGTGTGTATGTATGTATGTGTGTGTATGTGTGTGTGTGTGTATGTGTGTGTGTGTTAGTGCATGTGTAGGTGTGTATCCACATCTACTTATTCAGAGTATACTTCCACGTGTACATGGCTTAGGAGGAAACGTCCACGTGCATATATACGTGTGCACGAAGACAAACAGCCAATATACAATTTGCCTCTGATGACCAAGAACACATAACACCCCCCCCCCTCTCCCCCCCTCAAAAAAAAAAAAAAAAAAAAAGGGGGACTCCTATCAAGATTTGCAGATTGAGAACTCGGCTGCTTCGCTCCATTTCATGAGGATGCCTCAAGATCTCATAAATCATGAGTGATTGGGTGTGTGTGGGGGGGGGAAGAAAGAAATGGAGATTGAGATGAGGATGGAGAGATGAAGGGATGAGGGAGGGAGGGTGGGTGAGAAAGGGGGGAAGGGGGATGGGGGGGGTAGGAGAGAGAGATGGATGGTAGATGGATGGAAGGATGGATGATGGATGGATTGTAGGAGGGGGGGTAGGTGGGAGAGAGGAAAAGAGGGAGGGAGGGAGAAAAGAAAGGAAGAGAAAAAGAGAGAGAGAGAGAGAGAGAGAGAGAGAGAGAGAGAGAGAGAGAGAGAGAGAAAGATACAGAGATACAGAGAAGAGAGAGAGAGAGAGTGACAGAGATAAAGAGATAAAAAGACAGAGAGACAAGGTTAAAAAAACAGACAAACAAAGAGACAGAATACCAGAGACAGAAAGAAAGAGAAAACAAAAGAAATAAACGAACAGACACAAAAGGAAAGATAATGAAAGAGAGGCAAAGAGAAAAGAAGAGAGCGGTCGGTGATTCCCACCAGAAAAAAAGAGTCTCAAACCGCAATAATAATAATAAAATTCGGGATAATGATGATAAGTGCGATAAAGTTGATGATGATGAAGGTGATGATGCAGGTGATGGTAGGAACTAATATGCAATTCGTTGATGTGAATTGAGGATAACACTGATATCAAGTTCATCGACAAATAGCCTCACCCGCATGCACGCACACACGCACGCACGCACGCACGCACTCACACGCAAGCATAAACGCACACACAAACACAGTCTTCCCAGTCAGCCATTTGTACACGTCACACTGAAATTCTTTTGACGATTCAT
>BOPN01002204.1:5000-7500 GCA_017312705.2 Penaeus japonicus
CTGTGATTGGCGGAGTATAGATTTCGTTCGCTTCATTGCACTAAAAGCTGCTCCGCGTTGCTGACTCTGCGGTTAGTTCGCAACGAAGTGTTCGTTCCTTTTACCAATGGCACTGTTGACGAGCTGATGATGGGAACCCTATTAATGGTTAGCAGTGAATTGTTTTTTTCTTCTTCTTGTTTTAATTCCTTTTTTTTCTTTTCTTTTTTGGTGTTCGCGTTTTTTCTTCTTCTTCTTCTTCTGCTTCTTCGTCTTCTTCTTTTTCTCTTTTATATTCTTGTAGTTTCGAGCTTTGAAATGACAGGGGGGAGGGTATCTGCACGTTAGAAACAGGCATTCCTAATTCTATTCCTAGCACAGTGACCTGATTATGGCTGCAGTCATTCCTATTGGATTCGTCGAAAATGGCATCACATTAAACCCAGAATACAGTGTTATAGTGTTCCCACAATTACAAGTTACGTTCACAAATCTCACTGAACTGAACTGAACTCGATGTACGTCGGGAGGAAATACAAGCCAATAGCGGGTTATATCTGACGACGAATCGAGGAAAGATCATATTACGCCGGAAAATACTGAGAGTTATGGTGACATGTTCAAGTGTCGTGCGTGTTTGTATGTTTGCGAGTGAGGGAGGGAGAGTGAGAGTGAGAGTGGGAGTGGGAGTGGGAGTGGGTGTGGGAGTGGGTGTGGGAGTGGGAGTGGGTGTGGGTGTGGGTGTGGGTGTGGGTGTGGGTGTGGGTGTGGGTGTGGGTGTGGGTGTGGGTGTGGGTGTGGGTGTGGGAGTGGGAGTGGGTGTGGGAGTGGGAGTGAGTGTGGGAGTGGGAGTGAGAGTGAGAATGATAGTGAGAGAGAGAGAGAGAGAGAGAGATAGTGAGTGAGACAGACAGAGAGAGAGAGAGAGCGAGAGAGAGAGAGAGAGAGAGAGAGAGAGAGAGAGAGAGAGAGAGAGAGAGAGAGAGAGAGAGAGAGAGAGGGATGGGAGGGAGGGAGTGAGGGAGAGAGTAAGGGGAGAGAGCCTGAGGGGTGGCAAGAAGCAGAATGAAAGAATAGTAAGTGTGTACAGAGCTTTTAATCACCTACACACAAATAAATGTTTTTAATACCAGTGTTACCAATATTACATAACGCTTTTACATAGCGCTTTTTATCCCCAAGGGAAGAGATAATGATATTTTTAGATTACGATTCAATTCTTTTATGAGTTATAATTCTTTTGTAATATTACATTTTAAAACTTTTTTCTCATTTTTTATTAAGAAGGAAAATGTGACGCGCCATTGTGGCATCAAACTCCTCTCTGATGATAGTATAATTTTCCCACAAAACTGAGTTGCGAGAGGCGATGCTTGCAACGTTTGTATTGAACGGCCTGACCGAGAAAGCCCCATTATGATTATCTATCATTAGCTTTATTGAAATGTTTGTTGATATCATTGCCGCTGTTGATATTGATATTTCCACCATCATCATCATCATCATCTTCATAGTCATCACCATCTTCATCATCCTCTTCAACTTCATCTTTATCTTTATCTTCATCTTCATCATTTTCATAGTCATCTTCATCTTCATCTTCATCTTCATCCTCATCTTCATCTTTATCTTTATCTTTGTCTTCATCTTCATCATTTTCATAGTCATCTTCATCTTCAACTTCATCATTTTCATAGTCATCTTCATCTTCATCTTCATCAATTTCATAGTCATCTTCATCTTCATCATTTTCATAGTCATCTTCATCATCTTCATCTTCATCTTCATCACTAACAGCTCCTGAGATGGAAAAGGAAATATCCTCACATTGCTCAGGTTCAATAGGCCTATATCTCAATTTTCACGATAGGCCTAGCGTTCATATCCTAGCTTTCACACGGCAGATAGGCCTACCAAAACAAGGAAATAAAAACGGAATTAACTCAAATAACCATAAGTATCACCGCTTGCATCTCCCATCAGCGTTGTTGCATATGACATAAAGCAACCGAGAAACGACACGACGACATTTCAACAGGAAGTTGCAGGCGAGAATCAACCAGATCGCAGGAGATTCTTGTTGAATAATGGAAGCCTTCATGTGGCCGAAGTGTCTCGTGGAATTTGGTATCTGATGTCTGAAGACCGCCTCCTGAAGACGAAATCTGGAAGGACTGTGTGGATTGTACTGTGGAAGCTAGGGGATTTTTAGACCTTATTGATGGATTTATTCATTTATCAAACAATTTATATTTGATTGATGTAGAAGAGATGACTCAGATTTTTTTTTTCTTTTATAGGAAATTGGAGAAAGGTCCAAGGAGAGAGGGGAAGAATGTGACGTAATTGACCTTTCATTGGGTTAAATCACGTGCATTTATGATCATTGATTCAGTACTTGCATTACTCCAAAAAAAAATTCCAAATATAAAATAAAAACTGTTGCACTATCTTCCACAAAACACGACATGCAATTATCCTTCCAGGTAATTTTAATGACGAAACAAGGTCGAAACGCATC
>BOPN01002204.1:12500-20000 GCA_017312705.2 Penaeus japonicus
GAGGAGAAGAGGGTCGAGGCGGAGGAGAAGAGGGTCGAGGCAGAGAAGAAGAGGGTCGAGGCGGAGGAGAAGAGGGTCGAGGCGGAGGAGAAGAGGGTCGAGGCGGAGGAGAAGAGGATCGAGGCAGAGAAGAAGAGGGTCGAGGCGGAGGAGAAGAGGGTCGAGGCGGAGGAGAAGAGGGTCGAGGCGGAGGAGAAGAGGGTCGAGGCGGAGGAGAAGAGGGTCGAGGCGGAGGAGATGGAGGAGAAGAGGGTCGAGGCGGAGGAGAAGAGGGTCGTGGCGGAGGAGATGGAGGAGAAAAGGGTCGAGGCGGAGGAGAAGAGGGTCGAGGCGGAGGAGAAGAGGGCCGAGGCGGAGGAGGCGGAAAGGAGGTTGATCCGGAGTCGGAGATGAAAGCGGCGAGGAAGAAGGGGTTGAAGGCGAGCGACAAGACCTTCTCCTCGCGGTGTCGGTGAGCACTCGACGCTGAGCAACACTGATGCGATGTCACAATGTTTTTCTCACAGTCGAGAAGCTTAAATGAATGTTTATTTCCAGTTTGCATTTCGGACGTCATTCCGCTCGACCGCTCATTGTGTCCCGCTAACTTACAGGCTGTGAACGCATTTGCATTTTCTTTATTTCCGCCTGCACGCCGGCGACATTTCCGGCCTTGAGGCGCGAGATGCCAGCGCGTCCGCTCGTACGTTTCCCTTCGACACGATCTTGATCTAAGACCTTACGTGAATCGGGGCTCGCGCTCTACGTATGCAAATTTCACCTTGAATTATTAACAGAAATTATACCTCCGTCTCGGTACTCCGTATTACTAAGATGGTTTTAATATTTTCTTTCCAAACAGGGCGATTATGCACGCGTCTCGTGGGCTGTCTCTATCCATAATGCACTTGGACCTCCCCGCTCGCTATCTGATTTCTCGGTAGGCGATAAAGCGCTTCGTACCTTCGGCTGCAACGGTCGATCGACCATTCGTCCTCCAGAGCTGCGCCACTTTCTTGACCCGACTTTCTGGACTACGATACGGCTCAGTGGTTAGCTCGGCGAGGCCAGGATTTTCGACCATATGGGCGAAGTCACGATGCTGCTTTCTTCGCACGAGTTGCAATAAAGGCGAGCGACGCGTGGAGAAACGACTGGAAAATCGACCCATTGCGCCCTATGCGAAGCTCTATCTTAGCACCAACATTTGTGAACATACGGGTGACAGAATCCCGGAACAAAGCGGGAAAATCGACCATCATCGCTCATAAGGAGATCCATTTTCTTTCCTTCTCTCAACTAGGGCGTTCCTCCCTTGACTCAACACAGGATTCTCGACCTTCTCCTTGGTTGTTATTCGGTTCGAGTGGAGGCTGAACCACACCCAGGCGGAGAGGGGAGGGGGAGGGCGAAGGGAATGGAGGAGGAATGGAAATACAAATAAACACGGAATGAAGAAAAGGAAAAAGAGGTGGAGAAGAAAATCTGAAATGGAACATACGACTCGAAGGAAAAGAAGAGAAGGAGAGATAGGAAAGAGAGGGGAGAAGGAAGAGCAAGGGGAAAAGAAAGACAAGAAAGAAGGGAAGGAGAGTAAGAGACACAGGAATAAGAGAGCGGAGTTAACAGAGAGAAAGAGAGAAAGTGAAAGACAGAGAGATAAAAATAGAGTGGGAGGAAGAGACAGAATATTTATGTATGTATGTATGTATGTATTTACGCACGTATGAACAGTATGTGCGCGTGCATGTGTGCAAAGAGAACAAAGAGAGATATAGAATGATTGAATGGACAGATTACAAAAGACCCATTCTTATTCAAACAAAGTCCTACATAATTCAAAGGAGAAGGATTGGAAAGGTTTTAGAAAATCGACATCTCGCGTCCCGCTGAGGCTGACCTATAATTCAGTATTGGTTCAAGTAATAAATGATAAAACAACAACATTAACAGTAAAGTGATGATGATAATAATGATTATTAACGTTACTATTAACGTAATGATGATAATAATGATTATTAACGTTATTATTAAAGTAATGATGATAATAATAATTATTAACGTTATCATTAAAGTAATGATGATGATAATGATTATTAACGTTATTATTATTATCGTCATTGTAGTTATCATCATAATGGTAATGACATAAGTAACGATGATAGTCGTAAATGGAATGATGATAAAGATGAGGGGAAAATGAAAATAACAATGATAAGAGAATAGTAATGATAATAATGATACAAATGACAATAATCAGAATCAGAATAGTAATAATAAAGATGATAATAATGATGACAATAATAATGATAGTGATGATGCCGATGATGAGGATGATAATGATGATGATAATGATAATGATGAAAGTGATAAGGATGAAAGTGATGATGCCGATGATGAGGATGATAATGATGATGAGGATGATAATAATGATAATAATAATAAAGACGATAGTAATCATGATCATAATGGAAATGGTGATAATAGCTATAATGTTGATGAGGAAAGAAAACATGAATATAATAATTTTAATAATAATATCAATAATATTGATATTGATGATAATGGTAATGGTGATAATGATAATGATGTTGATAAAACATCGCTAATAAAAAAGATAAGTGGTATGATGACAACAATAATAGTGTCTGTTATCTTGTTATTATCACCATCGTCATTATCTTCATCAATATCAATATCATCTTAACTTCTTGTTGTAATCACTATTATTTTTTGTGTTATTCTAATTATTACGATTATTTTTATTATCCATGCTATCATTATAATTACCACTATCATTATTATTATCACCACGCTACTATTACCACTACTGACAATAAAAATGAAATCATTATACAGGTCAACAAAGTCGCTCTATGGATGTTTATATTTATGTGTTTCTTACTAATTTTATATATCTGATTCCGAAAATGCAGTTAATTTTGCAAAGATATGGAGCTGTCATGTTATTTCAAAACATTTTTTTTTTTTTTTATTGATGTTGGGATTTCAGATAGATAGGAACTCAACTTGAGTACCATTCTCTGATTGCATCGTAGTTACCTAAGAATAAAAGCAATTTTATTGTTATTGACAATTATTTATAATGATTAATAATAATTTCAATTACATATAAAAGTATTTCATTTTCAGAAGTTATTGAATAAATTTATTTTATTTAGGATAAATCTCCTTACGATTTGTGATTTGGAAGAATGTAACAAGCAAAAGATAATATGGATTGTAAGCTAAGAAAAAACATAACCGACCCTGACCAGTTTTGTTTCCTCTGTGGCTCATACAGTCACCACAAACAAAGAAACAGCACTTGCTCAATGAAGAAGTTATATTACCAGTCCTTCAAGTTGAAGTCCGGAAGATAAGGACTATACTGAGTGTATTTCCCAAGCAGTTTCTGATTCGCGTTTCTGACTCCACTTGCGAGGAAGAGCAAGTGGATATAAGAAGAGACCTGTATTCGGAATACCACAGGTTTGGACAGTACCTAAACGTCATGTTACAGGCTCTTCTTTCCTAGTTAATACTAAAGGTATCAATGCTTAAAAATCATAACATAATTTAAGTTTCCAAAATTGACATCAGCCTCTCCTCTTCTTATTCACTGAGAGGGGCGAGTACCATACGAAAAAGTTTCAAAAGAAGTAGTAGACCATGAACAGGTGGACAAAAGTTATGTCAAGGAATCGATTTCAGAAAATAAAATCACAAAGGAATATGAAACGAAACAACTTGGATCGTGATCTAGACCTATCCAAAGAATCTGCTTGCTGTTAGCTTCAAGAACTTGCTGAAAAGCATTTGTTGCAAGAATAACGATGATAGATTTGTGTTGGTGTTTGGAGCTGTATCTTTGTTTCCCTTCGAAGAAGATCAAACCTTGATCTTGTCTTTGGAAAATCAACTATAATAAGTATTGTACAGTCTTGTAAGCAGGCTCACCCAGAGTTTCTTTCTATGGTAAAAATAATATATTTGTAGCATATTGCTGCTTTCTGTAGAATCAATTACCGATGTGCTGGGTCATAATAAATACATTTTATTTTAATCAGCTCCTCAAAATTGTGGGATTGGTTTTAGAATAATCTATGAGGCAAGCCTTTTCTCTTTTCCTGTAGACTGGTGTTTTGTTATCATTTTCATTATCATTGATATGGTTATCATAATTATTGTTTTTCATTATCATTATTATCATTATTGTTATCACTGATATTACTCTTACTAGTACTACTATGATCATTATAATTATTATCATCATTTATATTATTGTAATTATTTTTTTATCATTATTCTTATTATTGCTGTTGATATCATCATTGTTATCCCTATTGTATTATTATTGTTAATGTTGTTATTATTGTTAATGTTATTGTTATTGTCCTTATTACAGCATTATGATTATTTTCAGGGAGCTTATTTTGCAGTGTTTAACTGTTCTCAAAGACAAGTCCTAGAAAGGAATCCGAACGAAGCGTCAGAAATTCCTTCGAGATTATATGTACCAAATAGTGGCCCTTGTATAACAGGATTTCTAATGAGGTCAGCATGTTTCGATTTTTATTGTAGAATTCCACTTTATTTCCGCTATGGAATAAATACTGTATAGGTGATATTATGATTATGGCCTCTCATTGTTACACCCAAAAGCACCGTTCTTTTAGAGCAATAAGGGAATTTTTGACGCAATAGCAAATCATTATCTATATATTCATTGAAGATGATTTAATTTCACGTAGTATCATGAAATGTTCTATTCAAAACTTAACTATAAAACTGAGTTCAAGATATACTTTATGAACATTACTTAGAATGTGGCGGAATCAGACCGTAGAGTATGTTTGTATTTAATATATTTGTTTATAAAAGGTCTCATAATAATAAGATGGATATGTTTTTGAATGTATCAAATTAAATTAGAAATCAAGAGTATTCTCACAATACATGGACTCTTTTAATTTGTCTAAAGAAATTTTGTCTTCCTCAAAATGAAAAGATATTCTATCATTCTGAAATACCATAATGCATTATAACAGTCCCAGCAACACTACGGATTTCAACACTACACCTAGTAAACCAGCCATATGCAAAACTCGTAAAGTAGACTGTCAAATACACATGGACAATAATCTACATAGACTTTCAGAAGGCAAAGGCACTTACCTTTATCTGAATTTTATTGAAAAGGTACTTCTGATATATATATAGAGAAAAAATATATAGGAGAGAGATCTGACACCGAGCACCCATCCCCACCCTCCCACCTTATCCACGTCCCTGTTTATAGGGATATATTCATCCAACCGAAGAAATAAGAAAAAGAATGTGAATGTGGGTCATAGTATAGACCACAAGGGTATCGGGTTTTTATTTCCCAAATCCTAAATCATTCCTACTATAAAAATAAAACAGTTAAATCCCAAAGTGAGCAAATTACAAAATGTGCAATCAGTTCAGCTGACATTCATAAATCAACCCAATATAAACTACTGCAGCATTAGCAAAACTTTATGATACGTATAAAAAAATCTAAGGGTCTTGCTAACGGTTTCCAGATAAATGTTGCATGACAAGCAGGTGATTAAGTAACTTTGTTTGGGCTCAATTAAATTGTATCCGACGCTGTGAATATGCAACTAAACTCATACTAGAAAAAGGTTGATCTCCTGAAAGATATGAAGTTAGTTCATGAATAAGTAAACAGACACATACACGTCTGAGCGTTTGTCTGTGTGTGTGTGTGTGTGTGTGTGTGTGTGTGTGTGTCTGTGTGTGTGTGCGTATGTGTGTGTGTGTGAATGATTCTACAGGAAAGAAGGAGTAAACAATAAGCAATAGAAATAAAAACCATAATATAAGAATTTAAAAGAGAGAGAAAAAAAAGAGAGAGAGAGAGAGAAAAAGATAAAGTCGGAAATGCCATCCGGAATCCAGCCACTATAACAAACACGAAAAGCGAACATAAATTCCACCGCAATTTTTCGTCCGCCTTTTCCTTCCATGAAAAAAAAATGTCACGAGCTTTAAGATACCTCTCACGAATCAGACGGACAGGAAAGAGAGAGAGAGAGAGAGGGGAGGGGGGAGAGAGAGAGGGATGGAGGGAGAGAGAGAGAGAGAGAAAGAGAAGGGGGGAGGAGGGAGGGAGAGAGAGAGAGAGTGAGTGAAAGAGTAAGAGAGAGAGTGAAAGAGTAAGAGAGAGAGAGAGAGAGAGAGAGAGAGAGAGAGAAAGAGAGAGAGTGAAAGAGTAAGAGAAAGAGAGAAAGTGAAAGAGTAAGAGAGAGAGAGACAGAGAAAGAAAGAGCAAGAGTGACTGAAAGAGTGAGAGACAGAGAGAGGAGAGAGAGAGAAAGGAGACACACGGAAAAACACGCTTAGAATTCCTCGATCAGAACTTTGCATTCGGACATGTACAGTGCACAAGATGACATGATTCCTCTCTCTTTTCTTTTCTTTTTTCTTTGTTTATTCTTCCTTTTTCCTTCCTCTTTTTCCCTTCCTCTCAGTCTCTATCTACTATTCTTCTTCTGTTTCTTCTTCTTCTCTTTTCTTTTCTTCCTCTTTTCTTCCTCTTCTTCTTCTTCTCTTCTCTTCATTCTTCTCATTATTTTCTTTCTCCCCCTATTCATCCCCCTACGACTTCATCTTCTCATTATCATCATCATTATCATTATCATTTCCATGACCGTTATCACTAGCATTATCGCTAGTACTATCATTACCATTTATCATTATCATTAATACCATTATTGTCATTATCAATCATTATCATTATTACTATTATCATTATTATTGTTATCATTATTGTTATCATCATTACCATTAACATTATTACAATTATTGTTAGCACTTATTGTTACTGCTATTGTTATCATTATCAATTTCATCATTATTATTTTTAGTTGTTGTTATCATTATCATTTTAGTAGTAGTAACAGCAGTAGTAGTAGTGGTAGCAGTATCATTATCATCATTATTATCATTGTTATTATTATCATCAATATTATGATCACTACTATCATAATTATCAACTTCTTCATCATCATCATCATAACTATCAATATCATCATCATCATCATCATTATTATGTGTGTCCCTCCTTTCTCCATCCCATAAACAATGAGTCTGTCAGATGAGGTGTTCTCTCTGCCGACAGAATCTCTATTGCCTCTCGTGATATGGGTGAATATCTTCCTCTCTTTTTATTGTACGGGTTTTTTCTTTTCTTTCTTCTGTTTCTTCATCATCTTTTTTTTTCTTCCACCGTCTTCTTTTCCTTATTATTCTTATTCTTATTCTTCGTCTCCTTCTTCTCCCTCTTTTTCTTTTCCTTTTTCTTCTTATTCTCCTCCTTCTTCTACTTCTCCTTCACCTTCTTCTTCTACTTCTTCTTCTTCGTCTTCTTTTCATTTTTCTTCCTCTTCTTCTTCTTCTTCTCTTTTTCTTCTTTATTCTTCTTTCTTTCTTTTTATTCTTCTTGTTCTTCTTCATCTTCTTTTTCCTCTT
>BOPN01002204.1:35000-47500 GCA_017312705.2 Penaeus japonicus
GGTCAGATAATTACAGAAGAGATGGACTCCACATGCAGAAGTTGAGTAAATAGGTCAGCTTATCAAAACAAAAGGTCACAAGGTCAGCTTCATGAGTTAACACCTTAGAAAAAAAGAAAAAAGAACTAAAATAAAAAGTTCGTCAACTACTCAAAATGAAACGGGTCAAAAGGTCAACGCAATAAAGCTAAGGTCACATATGGAAACCAGACAATACGGAGGAGGGAGGTCAAAGGTCACGACTGATTTCTTCTTCTTCTTCTTCTTCTTTTTCTTCTCCTCCTCTTCTTCCTTTTTCTTCCTCCTCCTCCTCTATCTCTTTTTTATTCTCGTTCTTGGACTCCCTTCTTTTCTTCTTCCTCCTCATACTCTTTCCTCTCCTAATTCTCATCTTCTTGTCCTCCTCCTCTCATCCTCATCATCCTCCTCATCCTACTCCACGTCATTCTCATCCTTCTCCCTTTTATCCTCTCCCTCTGCCTCTTTCTCTATTTCCTCCTCACACTTCTCCTCTTCCTACTCTTCCTCTTCTACCTCTTCCTACCCTTCTTCCTCTTCCTCCTCCTCCATCATCATTTTCTTCTACCTTTTCCTCTCCCCCTCCTCCTCCTCCTCTTTATCCTCCTCTTCCTCTTCCACCATTTCTTCCTCCCGTCTCCCTTCTCAAACCATATGTCATTTTAATCTCTTTCTGAATTTTGGTAATCGTATTATAATGATAACACTTAGGATATGATAATAATTGATGATAATGTTGACAGATGCAACTTGCAATCATGATAACGGTGATTGTTTAAATAGTAATGTTCATAATGTTAATAGTAGTGTTAATGATCGTGAAAGTTGTCGTATTAATGGAGTTATAATTATTACTATTATTACTATATCTGCTACTGTCATTATCTCTATTAATAGTGTTATTAACATTGCTGTTACTAGTATCTCATCATAAAGGCTTGATTCACATTGCTATTAGAATCCCCATTATCAATTTTATAACCTCCTTCATTATCGTTCTGTTTACCATCATTATCGTTATCATTACTATCATTATCGTTATCATTACCATCATTATCGTTATCATTACCATCATTATCGTTATCATTACCATCATTATCGTTATCATTACCATCATTATCGTTATCATTACCATCATTATCGTTATATTTACCATCATTATCGTTATCATTACCGTTATTATCGTTATATTTACCATCATTATCGTTATCATTATCATCATTATCGTTATATTTACCATCATTATCGTTATCATTACCATCATTATCGTTATCATTACCATCATTACCGTTACCATTACCATTACCATTAATGATACCAATTTCCAACCAAGGTGCGAGATCACAATCCAATTAAAAGATTTTGAATTAGGTCACCCAAGATGCCGACCGAACTTTAAGAAATCCCTTTGCACTTCTCAACGACAAAGATCTGAACACGATTTAGGTAAAAACGACAGACAGAATGAAAGAAAATAAAAAAAGGTCATAAAACTTTGGGAAATAAATATGGTTGACTCACATGACATTATGAAAGAGGAGACATAAAAGGAGAAAAGAAAATCGAAGATTATCGCGTAACATTCTGGCTGGGTTGGTGTGTGTGGTGTTGGTGTGTGTGTATATGTGTGTGTGTATGTGTGTGTGTGTGTGTGTGTGTGTGTGTGTGTGGAGTCGGACGCGTTTGCTGCTTGTGTGGAAACCTTTGACTGGGGTGTGTGTGTTGCTTTAATCATGTATGTCATAATATTCACACGTGTACGTTGGTGTGTGTGTGTGTGTGTGTGTGTGTGTGTGTGTGTGTGTGTGTGTGTGTGTGTGTGTAGTGTGTGTGTGTGTGATGTGTGTCATCAAAGGAAGAAGCTTGGAAACTGATTTCAGAAGCTGAAGATAAAATATCCCACTGGTGAACATGCGATCTATATTGCATTGAAACAGCCGTCGGATTGAAATGCATTCAAATATATTTGTACGTGCGCGCGAGATACAGACACACACACACAGCATCATGCAGCACACAGCACACACACACATGGAAAATTCAGAATAGAAGGAAATTGATGAAGACCGCAAGTTAAGAGATACAGTGGATAGAAAATTATACAAAAGAACACGAAGAATCAAAATCAAGAACAATCATAAAGAAGACAAAAAAAAATAGAAACAGAACAAGAAAACGAGGGGAAAAAAAGAAGAAAGATAAGGAGGATTCTTTAAAAATAGGAAAAGAACAAGAGACACGAAGGATGAGGTAGAAAGAGAGTGAACTATCACATTAACACTAACTCTAGTCTATAAGGCTGGTGGAGCGAGGGAGGTCAGCTTCCATGTTGCTGGGCGGGGTGACCATTGCGCGTTTAGGGTGAAGGGGTGTGCGTGTGTGTGAGTGTGCGTGTGTGTGTGTGTGTGTGTGTGTGTGTGTGTGTGTGTGTGTGTAGTGAATGAGTAAGTGAGTGTGTGTGAGTGTGCGTGTGTTTGTGTGTGTGTCTGTGTGAGTGAGTGAGTGTGTGTGTGTGTGTGTGTGTGTGTTAGTGAATGAGTAAGTGAGTGTGTGTGAGTGTGCGTGTGTTTGTGTGTGTGTCTGTGTGAATGAGTGAGTGTGTGTGTGTGTGTGTGTGTGTGTGTGTGTGGAAGGGGGAGGAGAGGTGATCAAGTCATAGATATGAACGTCATAGATCAGTGACTTCAATTATAAGAATGTGAATGTCAAAGCCATGCCACGCTTCTTTTATCCTCCAAGTGTATGGAGTTTGACCTGAGCTGACCTGTCAACCTCGCTTTGAACCTTATGTCGAATAGGAAGAGACAGGAAGGGACCACAGGCAATAAGAAAACAGATTCAGACTTAAGAGAGCAAGGAAGGATAGGAAGTATAAGAGGTAGGAAGAAGGAAGAGGTCAGGATGTCACAGGTTAACCTATCAAGATGATATATATACTGTATATATGTGTGTGTGTGTGTGTGTGTGTGTGTGTGTGTGTGTGTGTGTGTGTGTGTGTGTGTGTTTGTATTACGGTGCGCGTGTGTATGTGTAGTTTTTTTTATGGTTCTAAGTATTGTTTTAGGGCCACTCGTTGTGTGGAGGGTGAAAGGGTTAAGAGTGAGTGCGGGGACACAAAGAGCGACGACGCGAAGAAGCGTCTGTTTACCAGAACGCACCAAGATCCACCGCCTCCGCCCCCCCCCCCACCTCCCCTCCCTCCTGACTCCCTCCCTTCCCCCTCCCCCATCCCCTTCTCCGCCTTCGCTACTCCCTCTTTCGCTCCCTCGCAGTCCGCCCCTGATGACCGAGTGTCCTTTAGGGACTGACCTTAGCATTTAAGATCTCCGGAAAGGACAAAGGTTCCCCGAGATGGAGGAATGCGTCCAAAGGTCAGCTGAGAAGGGGGAGGAGGGCGGGGGGAGGGGGGAGGGGGTCGAGACGGGGCCGCACGCGCGCTCGCTCGTCTCGCCCGTTCTACGGTCCGTTGCGCGCGGAACAGATATGCTTCGTGCTAATCCCCCCCCTTCACCCCTCCCTTACGCCTTCCTCTCTACCCTTTCCTTCTCTCTTTTCTCTCTCTATCTATCTATCTATCTATCTATCTCTATCTCTATGTATCTACCTCTCTATCTATCTATTTCTCTCTCTATCTTTCTCTTTCTCTTTCTTTCTCTCTCTCCTTCTCTCTCTCTCTCTCTATTTCGCCCCTTCCCTCCCTTCGATACTCCTTTAATATTCCTTCCCTACTGTTTCCCACTCTTCCGCCATTCATACCTCTTCTCTAAACACCTTGGTTGAAATACACGTGTATGTACGACTGTACGAATCCGTGCGCATGTCCGTGTATCCCTACGTGCGTGAATGCATGCGCGGGAGCCGACGGGGTGGGGCAGGGGTGGGGCAGGGGGTGGGGGAGAGGAGGGGGAGGCTGGACAATAGCCAGATAACTATCACGTAAAATGTCAAGGCGGGAGAGTGCAGACCTCGGCAAAATGAGATTCCTCGCCAAGAAAATCATCGTGCGTTGTTCTTATGTTGCTCGCTGCCCCCGTGCGACAGCGTGTGATGTCAGGTGTTACGGTATCGGGTATCTCATCACTTGCATCCACTGTCATCACCGCTTCGCCCTCCTAGCCATCACCCTTCATCACTGTCATCACCACCACGACCACTGGCGCCGCTACCACCCGTCATTACCACACGGAAACAATGGTACTTTGTATTCAAATATTTTACAACATGATGCCTTTGTTAAACAAAACGACATAATAAAATATCTTGAGGTCTTTCTTCATAAAGAGTTAACAAAACACACACTAACCCCCTCTCCCCTCTCCCCGCTCCCCCCCCCCCCAAAAAAAAAACTCCAACAACGCGGCAGTAAGCGAAGACTTCTGCAGTCACCCCTTTAAAAAAGAGCAACATGGTAGCAATAGAAAATTGAACAATTAATAAATATTGACGTCAAGGTGAAAGTGCGCGTCAATAATTATTCTTCCTCTCGAGCAGTCTTCATTTTTTCCCTTGGGTTCTTGCCTCTAGGATATCACGCATCCTCAGCTCCGGAGGCTTCGGAGGCGAAAGCTCTCATGGGCGCTTTGACGGGCGTCGGGGGGCGTCGGAGGGCGTCGGGCGGGGCGGCGCGTTTGGTCTCTTCAGAATGTGCACCCTTCTTGGAGCTGGTCGTTTTGTCTGGTTTAAGTCGTATGCGTGTGTGTCTGAGTATTTTTGTGCATTTGCATATGTATACACACACATGCATACATGCATATATACATATATATCTATACATACATACATATATATATATATATATATATATATATATATATATATATATATGTATGTATGTATATATACATAATATACACACATAATATGCACATAAGTATTTATGTGTATGAGGTGTGCGCACATGCGCTCATGTGTTTCCTTCCTTCTTTGGGTTCCGTCAACACAATCGGGAGACGAAGAAACTGAAAGTCAGTCCTTGATTTTTTCCCCTCTCGTTCTTCTCACTCCCTCTCTCACTCCCTCAAGCCTCGCCGCATGTGGAGCAAGTTCTTCAGAGCAGAACGCGGCGCTTCGAACTAACACGTTTCTCTTTTTTTTTCTTTTCCTTTTTTGTTTTTTTTATTTTCACTGGAGGAAGTGAGGAGGACATCAGAAGCTTAATCGTCTTTTTGTGAAGTAGAGGCGTGATCTGCATTTTATTGTTCGTGTGGCTTTGTTGATGCTTGTTGCACTGGTAAGGAGAGCAACATTTTGGCAACAATTAGAGCGAAAACAAAGCAATAAATGAGTAATAAAAACAACAGCTGTGATAATGAAAAAAATAATGATGGTGTTAAAACAGATTCAATGCAAAATGGCATTAAAGATGATGATGACACCATTAACTTTGTAATTAAAACTAATTATGATTATAAATGATAACAGAATATAAATTGATGAACGGAATAAAGGTCTAGGTAATATCGAAAATAATTGTACTATCGTCACCATAATCTTAATAAAAACGATTCAGATGATGGTAACAATAACGATCATATTCCTATTAATGATAAAAATGGCAGTAAATGGGTTTGCAGTAGTAATAACAAAACATTATCAACATTATTAATGTTATGATATTGATTAGTTTTTTATCATTATCATTATCAATAGCATTATCATTGTCATTAGAATTGTCATTCTCAATATTATCATTATCATTATCATGTATATCATAATTGTTATCATTATTACTATCATTAACATTATTATCACTATCATTTTTATTACTATTATTATTATTACCATTACTATTATTATTACGATTATCATCATTATCATTATAATCACTATCATCATTATTATTGTTCTCAACATTATCATTATTATTGTCATTACTATCATTATCATCATTATTATTATCATCATCATTATTGATACTATCGTTATCAGTACCATGATTATCATTATCATCATTATCATCATCATTATTATTGTTGTTTTATTCTTATTATCATTGTCATCATGATCATCACTGTTATCATGATTATTTCAATAATAATAATGATAATCATTATTGTTATGATTATCATCACTATTATCCTTACTATCATTATCACTATTAACATCATCATTATCATCATTACTATCAACATCATTATTGATATCAATATTATTGTTATTTTTATCATTATTATCATTATTATCAATCCAAATCATTGCTAGTTATCTAATTAACTTTATTTTTATCATCAGTATCGTTATCAAAATAAGCAAAATATGATGGAAACTCATAATAATAGTAACAAAGGATATTATAACGAATAAAAACACTAACAAAACAAAGAAAAACAAAGCTCTATAAAGATATTTGTATATCATCTACTTCACATTACCTACTAATATCCATTATCCTTTTATCCGTCAATTGCACTATCGGATTCTCACTTAACGTCAGAATTAATATTCAAAGTGGTTCAGCAGCGTCAAATTTAAACCATCGTTACGGCATCAAATTACCTGTTCAACTTGCCAAAAATTTCGTCCTTGCAACACGTACCTAATGTAATCATCCGAGGAGCTGAGAGGAATCTAAAACCTGCCTTCGTTTTTATTTTTTATTTTTTTTTACGATTTTCTGCAATTATCTTGGACTATGGTTGCAAAAATCTAAATTGCAAATGATCGTCATATGACTGGATGCTCTCCTGAAAATCGACGGGGAACCTAAGCTAAAGCATGCACGTTCTAGTCCACGCGGCTTTTTTCGGGAGGAGGGGGGGGAGACGGGTGGAGGGGAGGGGAGGCGGGGAGGTGGTCTTCGGCGCGTGGTCCATAAGGTTCAAACCTGCTGTGAAGGCATAACAAAAATATTCCCCCCTTTTTTTTCCTTTTAAAAATTCGGGTTGAATATGATTTCATTTAGTAATTTTGATTCGGTGTCTTTTTCTTAATCTAGAGAATATTATCTAATCAAAGGGTGATCTACATCAGTCTCTGTCATCTTTTCTGATCTATTTAATGTTAATCAGGATTACCATAATGGTGCCAAATCTCAAGAGACAAGAACACTGCCGGGGAATTTTCCAATTTATTGATATGCGACAGATATTGCCTGTAGGTACTGCACAGGTAAGTCAAGATCAAATCAAATTCAAAAAGACAATTTTCAATTTGCTTCATAGCCCGCAGGAAGTAGGAAGTATCCCAAGGCCCCTAGGTTGGGAATCCCTGTTCTAGGCTGAAACGTATATGCATCTGATTATAAGTAAAGAGTAAAGATAAGAGACAATATTTACAGATATATATATATATATATATATGTGTGTGTGTGTGTGTGTGTGTGTGTGTGTGTGTGTGTGTGTGTGTGTGTGTGCGCGCATATTTATATATGCATGTACACACATATATATATATATATATATATATATATATATATGTGTGTAATATATATATATATATATATATATATATATATATATATATATATATATATATATATATATACATATATATATATGTATGTATATATATGTATATATATATATATATATATATATATGTGTGTGTGTGTGTGTGTGTGCGTGCGTGTGTGTGACTGTATGTCTGTGCCTCTTGTGGTCATCTGCCTCATAGAATGTTTGATCAGAAGAATTTCCCTCGAGGAGAATAGCAGCCATCTTCATTACCATCCTCAGCATTCTATAGTCCAACCTAACATGAAGTATCCATTTCCAAAGTCACTTATGGTGCAGGACAACTTGCAGCTTCCCCATTAACGCTCGTTTCGGCTGATCACCTGTTCTCATCTGAGGCTTTACGTTTGTCTTTGTTGACAACAAGAAAATACTAATGGCTGATGTCATGAAGGTCATTGGTGTAATAATATTTATGATATTCCGATTATCATTACTGTTATCATTATGATATCATTATAATTTCATTGCTTTCTAAATAACACTCGAAATACATGTTATGGAATTTCCATCATCATTATTACATTAATAGTAATAAGAGCATCTATGGTATTATTTCATACATAGTGTTAATATTAAGGATATAATTCTTTTCCATAGAAATAATAAATTTATACTCCTAGAACAAATGCCAAAACCTAAAAGTTTTATGACATTTTACCGCCCACAATCCGTATGATGAGTTGATATCATAATGACTTGTTAAAGTAAATGGATATCCACCACTTGCCTCAAGAAAGGAATATAGAAAGGATCGTACATCAGGACACCGAAAACCATCGAGGAAAGAAAAAAGGAAAGGTCAGGGAACAGAAGGACAGTGGGAGATAAAAACACTAGAAAGATTTTCCTCAATAGCATCAATCATGCCACGTCCCTCCAGGAGGTAGGAGCTTAAAGACAAAAGAAAAAAAATCTCATTAAGCTCTGATGATACACGACTTCAAGCATATCTTTTCTTGACGTAATTATCACAAGCATCATTTGTATCTTCACTTTATCAAAATTTTGTTGTTTTCTACAACCACTAGAAGAAACAGAAATTCTAATATAGATGTTCTGTGTTCTTGAGAGGGCGATGATGATGGATATCCTATTAACCCTTAGGAACTATCTACTCTCAGAGAAAGTGACATACTTCATCTTACTGTCTTACTGTAGGAGCTCTAAGATGGTCAGAATTTTCTTAAATCAACTCAACAAACTTACAAGAAAGGCGTCTTACCTTCAGTGTAGACACCTGACCCCACAATCCTTATTTCCAAATTAAGCATTACTCTCACTCCATATGTATGCAAGGTTGTGGAAAGGACTGGGTTGCTTAAATCAATGTTTAAAATCGAGGACAGAAGTACACAGACTTGTTTTGCTGACTTTTTCCTCCATCAGCTACTTTATACACAATGCGCTGTCGTAGATCTTAAAGCTCCTTGAACAGCTTGTTGATCTAAGAGTAAGTGGTAAGTTACTGACTTACCACTCCTCTCGTTCTGAAAAAGGAGTTCTTAAATCATGAGTAATGAGTTTCTCGCACATTACGCTGATGCTATGATGATAAGTTGTTCTTTCTACCGATAAAACCTATATTATTGTTAAGTAGAAAGTGGGTACAGATCAGATCCTTACATCAGTTGGATCTCTCTACCGAAGAGTGAGATATTCTAACACGGTTAAAGACTGAAGATAAAAATGGAAACCTTTCACCCGTTCTCATAACCGTTAGCAGAGACCTTAGAATGAATATCAAATATGCGAGAATAGTTTATGGGATGTTTATCTGTTCTCTTGCTGAGTACAGTGCACTAAAACTGATTATTTTTCCATTTGAGATAACAGAGGCTCTGAAAACATTGCAAAATAGGGTATTGAGAATCATCCGTGAAGTACCTCTTTGCATTGGACATATTAGTATGAGAAAGCTGAATCTCCCAGTTTTGCAAAAACAATTACATTAACATAAAATTCGTTTTGCATATTTCTAAAGATCCAAAAGGTCTAACAGCTGTCACATGTGTACTACAGTAGGTGAACTATAAGATTAACTATATACTTCATACTCTTCGTATCTACAAGAATTGGACAAAACTTATTCTTATCACCCAATTTTCACTTCTACTTTTTTCCTGCTATATTCTTTTAAAGATTTGGTTACTAGCTTGAGTCATTTGCTACCGCGGTACATGCTTATCTTCCTTGTTACTGATAATATGAAATAAGGGGAAGATTGTGTGATCTTTTGCGATCCGCAACCTACTATATAGATTTGAAGACCGGTAAATTACAGGTTTGATCATGGAAGTATTGTAAACAATGCAACAGTGTGTTTGGTGGTGGGAGAGCAGGGCTCCAAATGTGTTCTGTATGGATACCCTCTCACACTAGAAAAATGTTCCATGATATTGTTGACAATCTTACAAAGAATAACTTAGATCCTGTGAAGTGAATTTTTAGAGACTTGAACGCAAAAGTATTAAACTTATGTTAACAGAAAATATTCCCATTGCAAGGGAGTAGGTTTTTCGTGTGGGGTTGTTGCTATTCAGAATTCTTTGAATACATGCCTCTGACAAATAACGACAAATGTGGAGAAAAGGACCATTCAAAATTGTGTGGTGAGCCTAAACAATACACTTTCACATTAAATAAGTGAATGTAACATAATCTATGGCTTCAGACCTACTCGCATGGGGTATTTTAATTTCAACCTCTTGGGAAACAATAACTTGAAACGTCAACTGGAAACACATGGAACGGAAATATTGCACGAAAAGGACTTTAATCTCCGTGAAAGCAGGAGACGAAGGAAATCATCTGGAAACTGAGAAAATGGGAGACGTTTGCCATCAGTAAAGTTACTTGTTGCACAAATTGTCTTCAAAGAGACGGTGAATTTGCAATTTCAGATAAAACTAGTGTGGTTTAATCAAGAAAAAAATCGATCTATGAACCACCTGATTACAAAGAAGAATGTCCCTGTCTGACAACGAGAATTCGTGTCATGTTCTACAAAAACAGGAAGCAGAATAGTATGTAAATTATTTAGAGGCTACAAAGAGAGGTTACCGTCTCGTCAACGCAAGGCAAGAAAAAAAAGTACTTAAAAACATCCGTTGATCTTAAACTCCTTATAAATAAAACCAAGAAATTGTTTTTGTTAACCAAATGTGTCGAAGGTGTACTACATATGACACATCAGCTGAAAAAATATGAAAAAAATAAAACGCTAATATCATGAAAATCACACTTATGCAAGAAGGAAATATATGAAGTAGAACATATCGATCTACTGCAAATGATTAAGTTAATTCAAATGGAATTAGGCATTTTATAATCATAATGGAAAGTAAAATATCTCTAAGCTTTAGACACTGTATATGAGTGGCATATCTGGAGAAATTACTAATGCATTGGAATTTGGAGGCACCCGCAAGGGAAGGGAACAAAAAACAATAAGTATACTAAAATAAATGGCATAGGGCACCTGAAGGATAATGCAAAGGACAAAAATATTAGAATAGACACACACACACACAGACACACACACACACACATATATATGTATATATATGTGTATATATATACATATATACATACACACACACACACACACACACACACACACACACACACACACATATATATATATATATATATATATATATATATATATATATATATATATATATATATGTATATATATTTATATATATACATATATATATGTATATATCTATGTATATATATATATATATATATATATATATATATATATATATATATTAAGCATGTGAGCAAGCATTTGTAAATACTTTTTGTATTTGCTTACATACAAAACCCCACTTTCCCTTTTGTCTCGTTTTCGCTCCTCCGTTTCCGTGGCCCCCCATTTGTTTTCGCTCCTGAGCGCACTTGCCCTAAAGTGGCTCCCTGCCGCCTTCCAGCAGGAGGGCATCCAGTCATATGACGGCCATCTGCAATGCAAATTCTCCGACTATGGTCCAAGATAATTGCAATAACCGTAAAAATAGAGGCCAGACTCGAAGGGCCGCGGGTCCTCCGTGGTTTCCCTTTAGGTGCTCGTTACAAGGACGAGGTTCTCGGCGCGAGGAACGACTCATTTGGTGTCGTTACGGTAGTTTCAGGTCGTTATTGTCTTGGTGTGCGGTTTCGGGTGTGAGTTATGATTTAGAACATGGTGATGGGGGTATAGGTTTGATTCGGGATGCAGTTAGTGATGGTGGTATGCTCAGGTGATTAGGTTATGTAAGACTGCTGATGATAACTTTGACATTTCGTAATCGGCTGTTTTGTCTTTTCTTTTTTCTTTTTTGTATTATTATTGTTACTTTGTTGCTATCATTTTTTTTTCTTATTGCCATTATTCTTATTATCATTATTCTTATCATTACTATCATTATCATTATAGTTGTTACTATTATTTATTTTTTATATCATGATTGTCATTATTATCATCATCTTTGTTAATATTATGATTATTATCATTATTATCACTATCTTTATTATTGTTATTATTATCATTGTCATTGTTATGATTTCATTTTTGATATCGTTATTGTATGTGCTTTTGTCTTTATCTTCATTCAATATTTTCAATATCATTATTATTATTTAGTGTTGTCATTATCATCATAAAGATCATCACCATTATTATAATCATCACCATCATTATCATCATCATCATTATCATCATCATCATCATCATCATTATCATCGTTATCATCATCATCATTATCATTATCATCATCATCATTATCACATCATTATTACTATCATCATCATCATTATTATTATCATCATCATTATTATAATCATCATCATCATCCATACATTATTATTGTCGCTATTACCTCTGTCTTTTATCTAGTACTGCTAATATATACTATTAACATTAATATTAGTATTATCATTATCATTTCCATTATCATTCTCCCTAGACTTAGAATCATCACCATTGTCATTAATATTATCACCATCATAAATGACATATTCATCATCATTTTTATAATTTTC